>MU224512.1:717095-745134 GCA_018584345.1 Thuja plicata
ATGGCTAGTGTTCTTTCATTTTCAGCTTTTCTTGCATCATTCATAACATCAATCATTTTTACCATTTGAGTTTCTTGACCAATTTGCAACATCTTGATTTGATCTGTCAGATGTAGATTGATCTCCTACATACTTGTAATTTCTTCAACTGATGCATTTGAAGCTTTGCTCAATGATTATTCTGCTATTTCAAAGTACTCTTGTATTTCCATTTCTTTGTGGTCTTTATCATTCATCCTGGTTTCCATAATCTGTCTTTCATCAAGAAGTTTTCTTAGTTTTATCTTCGCCTCCTTATACTGCTCAAATTTTATTTGCATTTGTAACTGCTCAATCTCAATAGTCATGTCCAGTTTGAACTTGTCCATTGCTCTGATCTTTGCTCTCAAGTCTTTAAGCTTTTCAAGAGAGAGACTTAGCTTTGATACCAATTGTTGGAATTATATTGAGATGATGTACTAAGACGGGAGGGGTGAATCAGTACCTCTAAAACTTTTCTTGGTTGGCCCATTAACCCTTAGTCATCAGTCTGTAATTTTATCTTATCTAACTGTTCATCTTTCTTTATGCATATGAAATCATATCATACATTCTTTTGATATGTAACAATAATAGAAACATTCATGAAAATAGATAACACATGACACGAGATATGATATCGCAGAAAACTCCTATTAAGGAAGTAAAAATTGCGGTGGGGATTGTTACCCACAAAAATTCACTATCTGCAGATAAGAAGGGGCCGGTTAAGGCTTAAATTTGGTCACTTCTGATGACCTACCCTTTTAGGAGTATTATAGTGGAGGCCTATTAAGATCTACTTCATTTGAAGCTTTAGCAACACTGTTAAGTGTGCACTCTGTTAAGAGATTTGGAAAGAACGGTTAAGTCCACCTTCTACAAAAGGATTTTAGATATGATGCACTTGTTAGAATGCAACTACATAAGTCTTTGATCTGATGATAAATGCAATCTTCAATTGCTGATAAAAGATCCTATAAAGCTTCATACGTATAAGTAATCATCCTTCCATGATTGAATAGTACCTTTGTCTGCTCGTTGGTAGCCTCTGTGTGTTATTGATAACTGATATACTCTGTTTTTTATCTTTGCATAAATTCTGCCTTCTTCTCCTTAGATGCTCTTCGTGGCTATCAATAATAAAGAATTCATGTACTCACAATTGCGTATGAACATCTATTTATACAAATTTAGGTTCAATTCTTGATTCATGCAACACAAGTTAACTCTAGATCCAAGGTTTACAACTTGACCTTGATCTGTAGTTAGATATGCTTTAGATCCGTTAGGATGCTTTAAAGCATTTACATAAAGCTTGCATGACCATCAAATTCAGATTTAAAAAAAAACAAAACTCTATAAATAGAATTACATTGCTTTAACTGTCGTGTAAAACTCAGATCCACAATTTGCGGGTTCTTGATCTATCTATCAGTTCTGATGGTTGGTTTTCTTGATCGTCGATGTTCCTTTCTTGAACTGGTCATCGGGTATGCCTTTTGTATTTCTGTCAGGTTAGTTCTGAAAACTATGTCGCCGGTAATGCTTGTGGTTGCCAGTGATGCTTGTGGTCGCCGGTGATGCTTGTCACTTTTATACTTAGCATTTTTCTTGAAATTCTTTGTTCTGTCAGGTATGCTTGCATATCACTAGTACTGCTTGTGGTTCACCAGTAATGCATTTTGTCTACCGGTAATTCTTTCTGTCTATTTTTTTCAGTGAGTATACTAATGGAAAAATAATGTCTTCATATGTAGTTTATTGTTCAGATGTAATCAGCTTGCAGAACCTTAATAGTAAAACACAACATACATATTCACACAAGTTGACACCATTATTTAACGTGGAAACCCAATATGGGAAAACCCACCAATAACATGCTATCAAGTTTTCACTCTTCTGAAGTGACCTTTGTTAGGATCCAACCCTGTTAAAGATTACAAAACACATTTCTAAATATGACATGGTTAAAGGATTTAATCACACTGTCAGGAGTGGCCTTGTTAGAGGACTTAGAACATTCCACTTGAATGTCACATTGCTAAAGGATTAATACAATAACTGTTAGGTCAACCTGGTTAAAGGATTTTGACTGATACAATGGTTAGAAAGTAATCAAAAGGTGTGATCTGATACATACAACTTACTTTGCAAATCCAGATCCAATTCAGCTCTAATGCTAATTCACTGAGTGGCCTCCATTCTCATTTCAATCTTCAGATCTTCTTGGAAATCCGTCAAGCAATCACTTATGCAACTCTATGATTTTCTGCTCAGCCTTCTCTTCTTAGATCATGCCAATCAGTCAATTAACTATGCAATCCTCTTGCATACTCATCATCATTTTTATGAGTAACCCCTTGATTTTTTCTTATACCTCTTCATCTAGGTCAAATAAATCTTTTGCCACTTAATCAAGATCATATATCTTAGGTTAGGTCAGATTTAATAGATCTTTCCATCATTACATTTAATTTATTTCTCCAAAGCAATAACTAATTGATTCTTTGATCCATCCATTAATTACGGTTACCCGTGCATTTAAATAGTGTGGATCAATCATTCTTATCCTTAATTAACTTTACAAATCCCAATAAAATCAACTATGTCGACCAAAGATCTCAAATCTCAACAATTACCAAAATATTGTTGTTCGGCCAACACTGTGTTCCTCAGAAATTTACTGATGCTCAGTCGACACTAACAATTATGCTCAGCATACACTGGTGCTTAGTTGACACAAACTTGCTTGGCACAAACTGTTCTCAGTAAACTATCATCAAAAGATAAACAACACATTACTTTTCCAATGTGCCAGCTAATCAAGTACCCTTGTGATTTTCCATAACTCAACCATTCCACTTGGTCTTCTTGTTATATATCCTTCATCAATCAATAGATATGGTACTCAAATAGACAACAATAGTCTCACCAGTTAAGGTTTGACATCAATGACAAAATAACAATTGTTTCCATTGAAGCTTTCAAACATCGTATGGTTCAAACAATTGTTGTCAGGTATGAAGGTGGAAATCACAAAACCAATCATTATCTACTGTGACAACACCAGTGCTATTAATATCTCAAAGAAAACTATGATGCATACTAAGACTAAACCTATTGTAATAAAGTATCATTTCTTGAGGGAATTGGTTTAGGACAAGGAAGTAAGATTGGAATATGTGAATACTAAAGAACAAATTGTAGACATATTCACAAAACTAAGGATGCATTTTTGTATCTTAGAGGAAATCTAGGGGTGATTCCCCTAATTTAGGCTCACTAAAACATAGTTTAGTGATGCATCAACCGAGCTATAGAACATAATTAACATGTTGATGCATATATTTAGAGCTTATTACATATGAATTAGTATAGACAGGTACATTACAATTTTATTGGATATTTCAGTTGGTGTCTTTGGAATTGGTTGTCAAAGAGGGAGAGATTATTGTATGTCATATTGATTAGTGAAAGATGGAGATATTACTTTATATCATTTTGATCAGTGAAATAGGGAGAGATCACTGATGAAGAGATTGATGACATAGGGAGAAATTTATCAGAAACATAGATTAATGTAAGAGGGAGAAATCTGTATTTTAGTGATAGAGGGAGTTTTTGGATGAGAATTAGAATGAAGCTAAAGACATTAATAAAATTGAATGAGAATCAGAAAGAAGCTAAGGACATTAATAAAAATTTCATTCTTATGTATACCACTTCATAATTTTTTGTATTATGACCTGTTGTATTGCCATTAATACCAAAGAGGGAGATTGTTGATGACAATTATTCAATTGTGTATTGCCATTGATGTTTACACAAGTATAGTGATTTTTACACAAATGTCTATTCCAATCTGAGCATAGTCAATGTCTACCGAGTTCTCCCGGGCATTGGAGATGACCAAAGTGATTTTTAGTTCTAACCGATCTCACTCAGGCATTACAGTGTTGGTCTGGTGTTGAAGGATTTTAGTGTTGAAAGAGTAATACAGTTAGTGTCAGCCGACTAACAGTGGTTTATATTTTATGGATAATTAGTTATATGCAGCTGATAGACATGAGTTTTATTACTTATTTGGAAGGATATTAAGGCTGAATTGACAAGGATTATCATATATATAAGGTCAAGTTTGGATTGAATAGAGGTGGTGGTGTGGAATTGCATGTGAAGTGTGATATGAAGAGTGAAAGCAAAATCAGATGGGATTCTGATTGAGGACAGAATACTAAGGACTGCAATACAATATCTGGTTAGTAAGGATCAAGTATTTAATCTAGAACAAAAATCTGAATCAGCAAAGATAGTTTCTTATCAAAATAGGTCAATCCATTGTTACTCTCTAACAATTGTAGCAGTGATCAAAATCTATTAACAGAGTAGACTTAACAGTCTTTTGTAAATCCTCTCACAAGGTGACATTTCTACATTGAAGTGTTTGAGGACCTCTCATAAGGCCACTCCTTATAGGGTGATTAAATCCTCTAACAGGGTCACACCTAACCATGTGTTATTATAACATTAAACAGGGTTGTCTCCTAACAGGGCTCACTTTAGAAGAGTGAAAAATAGTGACTATTTGCTATTGGTGGTTTTTTCCATATTGGGTTTCCACATTAAATCTTGGTCTTATCTATGTAAATTTTATTTTCTTTTGGGTTTATGTTTCTGCAATTAATTACTAAAGATAATCACAGTTAATATCTTAAGATTTTCTATGTTAACTGAGTGACAGTGAAATATCTATGTTAACCGAGCAACAATGTTAAATTTGTTTAAGACATCTAAGGGACTTGGATTTGTTTTTGTGGTAACTGATTCACCACTCCACTCTTAGTTACTCAACTCATTTCCAACAGTTGCTTCAAATAAATAAATAAATAGTAAGTCATATAAAAAAAATTATATTTAACGCTAGAGGAGAGAGTCATCTTCAAGAATATGTAATTTTTTCTGAATGGTGTAGATTTGATAGGGGAAATTTGGTGGGAGATGAAAACTGTCAATTTCAGATAAGTTCAACTTTGAGCAGTTATAACGGAGAAAATATGAATTGAAAACCAATCTTTCTTATTTTTTTCACTAGCTATACATGTTATCTATAACATATTTTGAAATCAAAGAAAAAATAGATTATTTGCATATACTTGTTTGGTGGGAACTAGACCCCACATTTTCAGCAGTTTTCAAAAATTAAAAAAGCGACTTCAAAAATTAAAAAACTATGTCAATTCTTGTTCAAAAAAAATTTAAAAAATTATAGGCATAAATATCCATTTTTACATATTCCATCATTTTACATCATCCTCAAATTCTAAACACAAATGCAACTTTTATGTCATTAAAGTTGGACAATTTGCATGTTGTGGACCTTTTCCTTTATAAAAGTGTGACACAGGTTTGTACTTTTACCCAGAGAGTTACAGTGAAATGAAGACTTGCGACAATAACAAAACAGTGATACAGAGCAATAGAACTGAAGGGATGATTTGGGGAGTATGACGTGGACTCCTAGAAAGCTAAGATAGATTATGATTGTTGTCTATACTTTGATTATGTAAGAGCACTGACTATGTGTTTGGTATTGACTCTATTAATATATTTTGTATTGAGAGCCAACTTGGTATATATATATATGAAGACTTTTGAAGAGTGAAGTATGTATATGATGTACTGGTGGAATATGTGATATGAGAGATGCAAATGGAAGAGAAGAGGTTTGACAGAGATCAGTGAAGAGTTATGAATGGAACTACCTAAGCATTTGACGCAAGGAGGGTTAGTAAGAGGGGCCAAGGGCACTCCCAAGTACTAAACCAGCTTGCAGATACAATGTGGAAGTAACAACACACAAAGTGAGAGAAGAAACAACAAGATCTTTCATTAATCAATCAACTCATTACATGTCGGGCTATAAGGCCTTCCTGGTTTTGGCCATATACATTCAATGAATTATAGAATGATCTTCATATAAGCGAGGTCACATACCTTCCTTTCAATGTCTCAATAGTTAATATTCTATCCAATTCTACTATCTTCTAAATCTGCTACCTAACACTAAGAACATGAATCAAATATATACAAGAGTCCACCAAAGAGGTCGGCACTCAAATACCTAAGTGAGACCCAATTTAGGTTCACATAGATCCCAATGAGAGACCCCACATTAATTACACCACAAAAATTAAATGTAGAAGTCAGCTAGATTAGGATAAACAACTCGGGAAGAGCATCACCAAGCAACAACCACCACTCGGTAAGGCAATACCCGAGCAACATTGAAAACTCAGTGAGAACATAACTGGGAAATATAAAACCAACTCGATGAAATCATTATTGAGTGATAGAAACCAACACTCCCTGAGACCCATTGGTAAAGAAAGATAGAAAGAGTACCCGAGCAACAGGGTAACTGAGAACTTCACCAAGCAGTCTCCCAGCAAGCTAAAGAACAAAAAGTAAACATATTTTTGGCTAAGCAGGATTGCCAAGGACCCAAGATGCTCCTATATCAGACAGCTGGGTTTAAAAGAAATTATTCCCTAAATTATGTATCAGGTCTAGCCTAAAATGAATCTAACTTATATTCAGAAATCCAAGATGATTCCTCAATTGGTTTGTTCTTCCATTTTATTAGATACTCCATGTATTACTTTCCTCCTGTACTTCTACCAACTCTTTGTTTCAAGGTCTATTGAACCTCCTCTATCTATTTCTTAGGATAATCACTTAGTACTATCACTTCTTCATAAGGTTCATGATATTCATACAAATTTGAAATATTGAATATGGGCGATATATCCATGTCATCAGGTAATTCAACTTCATAAGAATTTCCACTGTCAAATCTTCTTAGTATTTTGCAAGGACCAAATTCCTTCATATTCAATTTTCCATATGTTCTAATAGGAAATCTTTCTTTCTTCAAATGAACCATTACTGCATCACCAACTTTAAATGTTTTATGTCTCCATGATCTATCTACACTATCTTTGTATTTTTGATTACTTTTCTCCAACTTTTGTTTTACATCTTCATGCAATGTCTTCATAAACTCAACGAATTCTTCTGCCTCAACACTTATTTTCTCTTCTCCAACAATATCTCTCAAGTCTGATATACCTCTCGATTGTGTGCCATCAGAAATCTCAAAAGGTGTCTTTCTAGTACTTCTATTCACTGAACTGTTGTATGGAAACTCTACTTGTGCCAACATCAAATCCTAATTACTTGGTGTGTCTCCAACTAAACATCTCAAAAAATTACCCAAACTTTGGTTTAAAGCCTCTATTTGTCCATCATTCTGTGGATGAAATGTAGAACTATACCTCAAATCAGTATCCAACATTTTCCAAAGTGTTTTCCAAAAATAGCTAGGAAAGTTACTATCTCGGTTAGAGATAATACTGTTCGGTAATCCATGCAATCTGACAATTTCCTTAAAGAAAAGATCTGCTATTTGTACTGCATTTGATGTTTTTATACATGGTATGAAATGTGTCATTTTAGAAAATTTATCCATAACAAAAACTATGAAATTATTACCTCTTGTTGTCCTCGGTAAGACAAGAATAAAATCCATCCTGATATCACTCCAAAGTTTCTCAGGAACAGTAATCAGTGTATACAAGCCAATATTTTGATTCACTCCTTTTGCAATTTGACAAACTCCACAACTTTTCACAAAATTCTAAACATCCTTATACAACTGAGGCCAAAAATATATTTCCTTAAGCAAACTCAATATCTTAACAATACCAAAATGTCTAGCCAATCGACTACTATGTTTTTCCTTAATCAAATTAGTTCTCATTGATCCTCTCAGTAGGCACAATTGAATACCTTTAAACAACATATCTTCCTAAATGAAATAATCTTCATACTTACTAGGTTGACTTAGAATAGGTGCTCTACACACTCTCAACTTCTCAGAAAAATTAGGATCACTTTCATACAAATGCTTCGTGTCATCAAAACCAAGAACTTTAATTCTCATTTTAGTCAACAAAGATATTCTTCTACTCAATCCACCAACAACTTTGTTAGAAAATCCACTCTTATGCTTAGTAAACAATGTGAAACTCTATAAATACTCTACCCATTTCATATGTCTCTGATTAAACTTATTCTGACTACCCAAATATTGTAAAGCGTTATGACTAGTGTACAAAAAAAAATCATTTGGCATGAAATAATGCCTCCGCTTCTTCATAGCTTGAACAATAGTATAAAATTATTGATCATAGACAAAATATTTCCTCTTAGCATCATTCAACTTTGCACTAAAGAAAGCAGTAGGTTTACCTTCTTGAGTCAACAGAGATCCAATTGCACTGCCACTTGCATCACATTCAACTTGAAATACCTTATTGAAAAGAGGTAAGGTTAACATAGGAATTTCAACAACCTTCAATTTCAAATTCTCAAAACTCTTATCAGCTCCATGTATCCATTTGAACTCTCTTGGGTATCCTCTCATTGTCTTAGTCATAGCATTACAAATAGAACTAAAATTTTAGATAAACTTCCTATAAAAGCATGCCAATACATGGAATGATCTTACCTCACTAAAATTCTTAGGTGTAGGCCAACTAAGTATAGCTTCAACCTTCTTAGGATCCATCTTCAAACCATCATCTGAAATCACAAAACCTAGATACACAAGTTCTTTCATAAAGGAATACTTCTTCAGATTTATCAACAACTTTTATTCTTTCAATCTTTGCTTGATACTTGTCTTATATGCATCAAATTTTCTTCTCTAGTCTTACTGAATATCAGAATATCATCCAAGTATAAAATCACACATTTATTCTAGAATTTCTTCAAAAATTCATTCATTAACCTCATAAATGTACTCGGTACTTTAGTTAAACCAAAGGGCATAGCCAACCACTCATACAAACCTTCCTTTGTCTTGAAAGAAGTCTTCCAATCATCACCTTCTCTGATTCTGATCTAAGGATATCCACTCTTCAAATAAATTTTGGTAAAATATTTTTCTCCACTCAAACAATCCATTATATCATCCATTCTCAGTGTAAGAAATCTATACTTAATTGTGATCTTATTTATTTCTCTTGAATCAGTGCACATTCTTCATTCTCAATTCTTCTTAGGTGCCAACAGAACTGGTACTATACATGGAATCAAACTTTCTCTGATTAAACCATTTTTCAAAAATTCCCAAAATTTTTGGTTAAGCTCTTCATTCTTGGTTGGTGTTAACCAATGTGGTGGTTTGTTTGGTAAAATAGCTCCAGGAATTAGATTCATACAATGACTAATATCTCTCATTGGTGGCAAACCATTAGGCACATTATCTAAAATTATCTCCTTCTACTTAGTGCATAACTCCTCAACTTCTGCAGGAATTTCATCTTCTATATTCTTACTTGGTTTGTTAGGAATCAAAGTATAACAAATATCATTTATTTTCAAATCCTTAACAAACTGCCTACCTTCCATCAAAAAAACTTTCATAGATGTACATAACTCAACAACAGATTTTTCAACCAAAGGTAACAAATTTTTTTTCTTACCATCAACCCAAATAGAATATCTATTCAATCTTCCATCATGTACAACATGTATATCATATTGCCAAGGTCTACCCAACAAAATATGAGAACAATCCATTGCCATAATATCACACAACACCTTATCATAATACTTTCCAATTTTTCAGATTCACAAAAAATTGTTCACTCACCATTAATGTGTGCTCGTATTTGATCCATGAGATTTGATAGGGTTTAGGGTTCTTTATCCTTTCCAACTAAAAATTTGTGACCATCTCCTCAGATTCCAGATTCTCCAAGATCTCACTATCAACAATCACCTTCCAAACTTTGTCTGCAACTCTACATCTGGTCTTGAACAAATTTTTTGTGACAGGATCTTGTTTATCTTTCTCACTCCATAGTATCCTTCTGATCATGATATTTCCTTCCTTCTCAGGTTCATTCGGGGACTCTTCTTTCACCAAATAATTTCTTCTGCTACCAAATTTCTTGCTTGCATGTGTACACTCAAAGGATTTATGTCCTTCTTAACCACAATTATAACAAGTTACATAGAACCCTCTTCTACTATATGGGTATATGCATGAAGACGGGGGACCAAAAAGGTGCCAAAATTTTTTTTGGTCCCCCAAAAGTCATAGGGCATATACCCTATACCACACATGCACTATAGGGCACACACTATGGCTTTCATTGCCCAAGCCTAAGGATTGGGCAATGAAAGCCAATAGTGCATGTGCACTATAGTGTGTATGCACTATAGCATGTATGTGCTATGTAACATTATGAAAAGGCTTAAGGGAGGGAGAAAGAAAGCCAAAAAGGCCCGACCAGACTAATTCCAGCACTAGGTCAATACTTAAAATGTAACATTTAAATATTTCTTATACTTAAGTTACATTTTATGTATATACATCTAGGATGTTTGATAGTGGTTTCAACTTCATAGGAGTTAAGATAAAGATTCTAGATTTTGAGGGTTTTTAGGAAATTGTAGACTTACCCAAATTTTAAGAATCACCACATTGTGTTGAACATGATTCTCAGTGGACTATTGATTATAACCTTAAACCCTTGACTTGATTAAGGAAACTCTTTAGGTTTATAAGTGGTTTTAATGTATCATAATGGGTCCTAAGTGGTCTTGTTAGTGATTTTTCTTGTATCCCTCGGTTCTAAAAGTGACAATGCAAACCAGAGCTGGGGATTTTTGTATAGGTCACAAGAGTCAGCTCATTCCTGCAAACTGAGGGGCAAGAAAAGACTAATTGATGAGGATTTGATCCTCCTTCTGCTTCGAGTTCCACACACTTAGGTGGTTGCACCTAAAACATGATAAAATATGCATACACAATGACTTACTGGCTAAACCTCATTATGCAGATGTGACTGTGGATAGTTCTCAAACTTATAAATTATGGGAGTTCAAGTCAACCAGTCTTATACAGGATCCCACCTGTATGATCTGCTAAGAACCAGGGAAATGGTCAAGGTAGAAACAAGGATATTCATGCTTCTTCTCTTCAAACCCGGAGGCTCAGGCTGGCTAACCTATCAGATTCACTTCTATAAGGAATCACCAAACATATTTGCACTATTCAATGCAACTTGTATACATTTCTTCTCTCGAACAAGAAAGGGAAAATGGTTTGATTTTAAATGATTGATGATGAAAACTGAAAGACAAGCAAGGACCAGTGCCTTATCTATTGGGCAACAGAGTTAAGTTAATATACAACTCTAAAAAAACCTCCAACTCCAAACACACAGAAACCAAGTGAAATGCCTTACAAATCACTCTTCTCAATCCAATACACGGACATCAAATTTGTATGTAAATTTTGAACTCTCAGATTTTACCTCTAAGAATTAATCTATCCTTGAAAGAAACTTAGAGATGAACTCACAACTACCTTGTAATTGGTGCATTAAAATACCTTACAAATTAACACACAATAATTGAAACCATACATACAAAGACATTAACAAATATTGCATAGGGATTCCATTGTTTTTTATTGAAAAATCATCTAATTATGCATATTTACAAGACAAAGAGACACAGAAAATAAGACTCCATAGCCTGAATACTATCTAGCAACATAATTTTCAACATCCTTTTTACAGTCAGGAGAAAAGAAAGATATAGGAGAAAATGAAAAACCATCTCCTTCACCGACACCTATCTGGTCCTCAAAATATCTGCAACTGCTTCCAACTGAAACTATGAAAATCAGATTTGATTTTCCCTCAAATGGTCTACAAAATCAAAATCTCCATTTTGAGACCTTTTCAGTGATATATGATACTCTATACTTTGGATCAATTTTCTCTCTGAAACATTAATCCAACTTTGTCTTCCCATGCAGATTTCTTTCAAAAGTTTGAAATATTTGTATTTGAATTTATTTACTTTTTTAATAGTCAGACTATTGAAATGAGATAAAATTTAACTTTAATATTTCCTTTGCCTAGATTTCATCTCATCTTGACACTTGTCACTTAGATTTAATGGCTTAGTGGTTAGATGGTGAGAATCTTTCCTTTAAGCCATTAAGTCAACCCTTGGATCTTTTTAAACCTGCACACTTTTTAACGCTTTTGCCTTTTGAGATGAATTTGATTAAATATTCCAATTTAATCCCTTTTAACTAGCTCACAACACTTGTCACTTGGGCTTAATGGCTTAAATGTTAGATGGTGAGCATCTTTCCTTTAAGCCATTAAGTCAACCCTTGATTTTTCAGAACTTGCACACTTGTTAACCCCTTTGTTGAAATGAAATTCAAATTAAAAAATCAATTTAAATCTGCACATCTCACTAGATTGCACCAAGTGTCACCCTCTGATTGGTTCGCAGGTCCACTTGGCACCACTTGGCACCTACTTGGCACCACGTGGCATCCTCTAATTGGTTGACCGGTCCACTGGGCACCACTTGTCACTTATGCAATGTGGACCAATGGCTTAATGGCTTATTGGTAACCTCCTTGCAACTTTTCTCCTTAAGCCATTAATCCATCCATTGATCTTTTTTGTCTCGAGATCTGTGCCAAAATCTGTAGCCTCTTAAGCCAACTCACCTGCCATGTTAGCCTTGCGAGTCCCACCAAAAATTGGGTGTTGTTCCTCTGGGCACAGTTTTTGAGGTGAAACCTTAGCTCCTGTGCACATGGATAGCTTCCTCATGCTTCTTCATATCTCTATTTGTGGCTTGTTGCATATAAACATTTTGAAATTCCACTTCCTGCTCAATGTGGGATTAATGTCTGATGAGTTTTTTAAAATTTTAGTGCATTTTGCCCCAAAATATGGGGGTCCCACCACACACTAAGCTTGCATCCAGCCAAGAGGCCCACCAAATGGCCTCTTGATTTCTTATTTACTATGAATATAAGCATTATAGTATTTAAATACTCCAAATTACCCACGCATAGACAATGTGGGATAATGCTCTTTCTACTTCTCAAGCTTTTAAATTTCTTCTGATGCTGCTCACCCATGGCAATGTTTTATTGCTGACTGGTGTGAAAATCTTCCTCCATAAGGCTGGACGCCCCCTACTATGGATTTACTTTTGCAAATTTGAAACCACATAGAACTTTTAAAAACCTCCTCCCACATGTCTTCAACGCAGCATCTGCCAATGATATTGTTTCTTAAAACAAAAACCATGCATATAGAATATACCATCTCCTGCCCTGACATTTGGGGATAGTTATTTGGTTTTATAGCTGCCAATGCTAATGAGGAAATTTTTAAAAGTCTGCTTCTTAACTTTCTACATGAGCATCTCTTTATTCATCATTCTCCATTTGCCCAATCAACTCTTCATTCCCCATTATTTAGCGCAAATTTCCATTGTTTAAAATGGTTGTGTAATTTGGTTTTACACCTGTCAACTGCATTGGCTTTGAGTTTTTATTTTAAATTGTTAATGCCTTTTGTAGGAAGCTCACACAATGACTTGCGCTGGATTTTAGATAGCCATCATCTTCTCTTTTCAATTGCATGCGCTGGCTGGTCTTTTTTTTGTTCTTAAAATATTCATGCAACTTTGCATCTTCATCTTAGTTTGTATTGTATGTTTTTAAAAGCTTCTTGCCTCCTTCCAAAATCAGTGCAATCCCAAAGGCTTTACAGTTGCCAATATCATTTGGTTTGAAATGTTTAAAATTTTTACTTCCATTTAACACCAATCCTCAGCATTACACTTGGCATTATGTACAACCTGCAATTTGCATTTTGTTTGAAAACTCTTCCACAGGCTGCGCTGGCATTTGTATGTATTTGCAATTTTTTTGTTTAAAACCCCCAATGTATGTTAGCGTAGAATAATTTCCATTGGCTGCTTGTTGTTTTGACACTTATGAATAACCCCATAAATCTAGTGCAGAACTCTTGGAAATGAATTATTTTTTACTAACCAAATTCTATGCATTTGATTTATAATGTTTTGGTTTTAAAACAAAAAAATGTTGGTAGCCTCTTCTATTTCTAGCGCAGACTATCCAGATTGATCTTTGCATTCCATTGGATGTTTAAAAAAAACATTTCAATATCTTTCATTGCCTGGGGGTTTGCTTTGCTATTTTAAATGTGCTTTAAAAAACTCCATTGTCATCGTAGGCTACTCAATCTCCCTACCAGTGACATTACTTGGATGCAATTACACTTGCTAATAGCATTTGCAATTCTTGTTTATATCCTCCAATCTCATTTAAAAACTTTTGAAAATAACCACATGCCTTGTCCTCTACGCAGGCACTTTAATCACTTTGTTTGGTTTCTCATTCATTCATAATCCTTCGCAACACTCCCATAGCAATGGTTTTATTTTTTATGAATTTCCATTTTCCCTCTTGACAAAAAAAATCTGGCTAACTATGCAACTTAGAAAATAAAACCACCGAGCTTGCAAACACTTTAAAACCATTTTTAATAATTCTGTAAATTGGCTTCATTAATTGCAAGTAGCCTCCAGATTGAGCTTCAAAAACTGACAAAATCAAGTAACCACACCATGGCACTGGGCACACGTGTTCCATGGTCAACATTCTTCCACACTGCAAAATGACACCTGGCAAAACCACACAAGTCAAAAGATTTTAAACACCCAAGTTGCGTATTCAGAACAATTCTATAAATTACCCTGTCAAATAACAGTGAAACACATCTGGTTTTGACTTTGAAAACAAGTCAAACGACCTCCTGAGAATCTGAGCTTTTGGACATTGGAAGTAAGCTATGTGGAAAGAAAGAATCCAGAAGGAAAACTCATGACAATTAACCAGATGCATTTGGGAGCTCCTCAAATGTAGCCACATGGAAGTACTGGATAGTAAGACGTGAGAAATAACAATTTCTACAAATGAAAAGAGTCTGGGAAAGTGTGCATACAAAACCATCAGGACCTGAAACCTTGCATACTTGGAGAAAATTTGGTCTATAACATAGTGGTACCAATTTATTGATATGAAAAATCACGGGATTCAAGATATAACCTCACAAATAGGGCCTCCGACTAAACCGTGCAACTGATCTGCATCAAATTGTTAGAAACTACAAACATAATCAGATTGGTAAACTGGGCAAACAGATTCATCATGGCCTGAAAATCTTCATGATAGCATATTTCCATGCCTACAATATAGGGGAGCATTAAATTTTCCATTCCATTCAAACGGATGTAAAAATGTAGGACCTCAAAGTAGGTCATTCAGAAATTTGCATTTGACAATTTGGCACACTTGATAGAAAATGCAAACGGAATGGGCTTATCAAACTGACCAAATAGACTTTCTGTAACTTGAAGATAGAGATTTAAGAAGTATTTGATCTCTGTAATACAATAAAAAAGGATTTTTTTCAATTAGGTAACAAGGTCAAAACTTACAATTAGTCAAACAGGGCTACTCAGAACTCTAGGCAGAACAAAGAAACAAGATATATCTGGAATACCATCTTTGAGGGATCAGAAAACCTATCAAACAGACACAAAATAAATTTGGATTTGAAATATAGGCTCTTTGATATGCACTCTCAACATTCCTTAAAGTATTAGGCCATGAAACTTAACATGACACAAGATATTCAAAGGCAAACTAGGCCCGTTACAACAAATTGACACTTGGCAGAAATGCAGATTTGGACAAGTGTTCAAAACAAGTCATCACTAAACAATTCAAAACTTGAAATTAATGACCTAGGATGTCTTCAAATGCTTAAAAAAGAGAAATAAACACCTGACATGAATGGAAAACTTCAGAATCTCATCTAGGAAAATAAGCTCAAAAAGCACTTATAGGGGGTCAAAATGCAAAGCACTAGTAAAACACTCAAAAATATTTGTTGTATTTTTGAGTACCAATGGGTCCTAGGTCCCCTTAGGACCCATTAAAACCCCTTAGGACACATTAGGGCCTCTTAAGAACCCTTAGAATAGAGTAATCATCATAGGAGACACTAATGGGCTCTAAGGTGTACTAGTGTCTCATAAAGGTTTTTAATGGGTTCTAAGTGGTCCTAGGAACTCTTAGGACCCATTACGACCCCTTAGGACCCATTAGGACACATTAGGACTCAGTAGGACCCCTTAGAACACATTAATAGTCATAGGACCCATTAGTGAGAGAGAGAGAGAGAGCATTAATCATCATAGGACACTCTTTAGAGTTCTAAGTGGTTCTAATGTATCATAAGGGGTCATAATGGGTCCTAAGTGGTCCTACAACCCTTTGGGAACCATTATAGCCCATTAGGACACATTAGGACCCATTAGGATCTCTTAGGAGACATTATGACCTCTTAGGACCCCTTCAAATTTGTTAATAATTGTAGGACACACTAATGGGCTCTAATGTTTTCTAATGTGTCCTAATGTTTTGTAAGGGGTTCTAATGGGTATTAAGTGGTCCTAGGAACCCTTAGGAATTATTACGATCCCTTAGGACTCATTATAGCACATTAGGACCCATTATAACCCCTTAGAACACATTAATAGTCATAGGAATCTTTAGAGAGAGAGAACGTAAGGACCCATTACAACCCCTTAAGACCCTTCTCTCTACATCTTAAGGGTCATAAGGATTTGCAAGGGGTCCTAGGATACATTAATGTGTTCAAAGACCCCTTAACATACACTAATGAATGGTAAGGGGTCTTAAGGAGTCCCAAGACACAACCACTTATGACCCCTTACAACCCTTTAGGACCGCTAAGATCCATAGTAAGGGGTCATAATGGGTCATAGGACAAATTAATGTGTCGTAGCACCCCTTATGACCCCTTAGGACCCATCTTTCTACATCTTAGGGGTAGTAGGATTGTTAAGGGGTCTTAGGACACATTAATGCATCTTAGGACCCCTTAGACCATTACAATCCCCAAGGACCCCTTACCATACACAAATGAATGGAAAGGGGTCCTAAGGGGTCTTAAGGGGTCCTAATACACATTATCGTGTCCTATGACCCTTCATGACCCATTAAAAACTTTTAAGACACCTAAGATATATGATTAAGGGGTCCTAAGAGGTCATAAGGGATCCCCTTTTGACCCCTTAGGACACTCGAGGACCCCTCTCTCCAAATATTAGTGGTGGAAAAGTCCCAAGATAGGATTGCACTCACTCACCTAAGGTCTTAACTTTCCTTAGTCCACCTAGGATCCTAATTCCCTTCTAGAATCCATGAAATCCTTGAGTCTTCACACCCCATGTCTATTCTAACTCCACACTATGAGTTAGATTCTTTGTGCCCAATCTTGAAAGTTTTCCACCATTGAAAGTGCACTTTACCTCTATACTTCCTTGGATGATTCCAAGCTCAATTCTTCCCAAACATCCATACAAGTGCTACAAAGGAAATGTACACCTTCAAGAAATCCATATTACATCTTTTGAATCCCATTTGTATGGGTCTTCTATTCCAAACTGATCGAGTTCCACCTTCACAATGCTTTTGAACCTATTAGGCACAGTATCCCAATTAGCCCTATCCAGAGGGTTTTTCCTGTTTCTTGTCATAAAATTCCGCAAAAATCTAAAAAATAACTTAGGAATTAGATACCCTTTTTCATTTTCAAGGTTTTAGCTCCGCAAACCATCCGTACACTAGTGTCCTGAAATGTAGGTCTTTTAGGCCTATTTTCAAGCATTGACAGTGACACACTGATTTCTTGCTAAAAATGTATCAAGATGGACTGGATAGGATTTAGGCTCCTAGGAAGGGAAAAATTAGACCCTAAGGATCCTGGCACCACACTTGGTTTCTTTCCCTCACATACTCCTTCGCAATGGCACTTGATTCTTACTCTGTTACACCCCTAACCTAACAGACATTGTTCGCCTAGGGCATAACTCTAAAATTAGTAGCTCAAATATTTAGGACCTCTCCTTACATATATAAAATATACATAGGCTCCCCTAAAACATTCATCTACCCTTAGGAGATTCCCATGGTTAGATTTCATGGGGTAGCCATGGAAACACAAACTACTCTAAACTGAACTAGCAGACTCCCTAAATCCTAATCAATTTATTAATGCTACTAAAATAACTCTACAGTACTTTTACAATGAATGAAAAAGTCTTGTATCTACCTACTCAACAAAAATAGAACATTACATTGATCAGTTCAATCCATCTAAATGCTTTGTAACTCAAAATGTTCAAATATTGCTAACAAGATAGAATTGAAGAACTTCTTACTATTCAAAAAATTGCTTACAGTATCCTCCTCCTCAGGAAATGAGCCACATACACCCTTAAAATGAATCCTCCATGTTTCTAGGCATTATCCATTAATTTCCCACTCCTAGAATGAGGGGAATCCAATGTTGTTGAGTTGCATGCAATATTTGCAAAAAGTTGCAAATGTTGTCATGACAACTTTTGAGCATCTTTGCATTTATGCCCCAATCCTATCTTTTAAAGCCTCTAACCCATATGGTTTGATGAAAAAACATCATAAAACCATATAAAAGCATCTTTCTTGCTATGTTAAGGTCTAGGACATATTTACACCAAAACTATGCATTAAAGTTGAACCACCTCACAATAGGTGCTTAGTAATCGTGCCCAAAGCCTCTCTTAGGAATAGTTTATTCAATCTAGGGATTACTTCTCCCACCATGAGGTGCATTTAGTTTGTCAACCCAGGGACATATAATTGAAATGGTATGGCACAGTATGTGCACTAAGTCCCTTAAAGAGTCATTCTACCTATGCTGTAGGAAGGTAAAATGCATGAAAGGAATCTACACTAAAGTTGCAAGAAAGGAAACACACTTATTTCTTACTCAAATGAATGCTATAAATTGTAAACTCTACTTAAAACTATTATTTCAACCTAGAGAATTCACTATAACTATCCTTACAAGTGCTGCAGGAACATTCACAAAGTATGATGTTGCAGGAAGAAATTGTAATCTTCTATCTAAAATGCTGGGAATGTTGAAAGTAAATCTACTCTACTCTATTCTAATCCACCTCCCAAGTGGGCTCCCTTGTTTGAATTCTTCTAATATACTTACATGGAAGGTAAACCAAAAGTCACTTCATTATATTTCAAGACGTGATTACATAAGAACGATACATAAAACTGGAAATGAACTTGCTGTGCAAGATGCAACAAAACAATGTATTCCAAAAACTTCCCTACTTACAAACTAACAGTCAAATCCCTATAAATAGAGGATCAACACTTTATTCTAAAATAGAAAAGAAAAGATTTGACTGAAATCATGCCAGAGAAGAAAAGGGAAATGTAACAGCCCACGACAGGTGCAATGAAGTCTGGGCGACCAAGTCAACACGATGATGAGCATAGAGGGAATATAGCAACACTACATTCCTGAATTTCTGGAACAGTGGCTCCTCTTTTATAGTAGCCATGCCTTTTGGTGCCATGATGGTTACTTGTTGCAGCTAGACTTCATAATCCTCCTTTAAATGTTGTCGATCACTCTCAAGCTGCTCCTACTTTCTGGAAGGTTAGTTATCATGCAGAAATATTCATATAAGTAAACTTAATCAAATTGATCGAAATATTAGAACACACATTCTGACTGCTATATGAAATATTATAATATATATAATTGTAGAAACCTAAAATTGACTAGGTGTATGTCAAGCATTCCAAACTATAAATCTTAGCCAAATGTCTTAAAATGTCATCTCACTGCAAATCAAATGGACAAAACTCAAATAAAATTAAAAGATCAAATAACCATGAAATCAAATAATTAAGTTCAAAGCCTAAAGGGATTAATCAAATTATGCGATTGATTTTTCAATTGTATAGTTCAAATCGAAAGGATCAAATCCAACCCAATCACCCTTCCATAGCTAATTTAATTAAATGATGGAGTTATTTAATTTCTAATATCTTTGAGACAACCAACCAACTTTCCCTCCATTTGAGAGCACCTCAAAGCTTTTGAATTAACCAAACTTTGATCATGATCAACTCACTCTACCCCCTACCCTTGGGAAAATTCTATAAATACAAGCCATTTCCTTTGTGTTTGGGATCCAAGAATTTCAAGAGAAAAAGCATCCTTATTATAGGCATATGGAGAGCATTTGAGAGCTTTTGAGAGTATTTCAAAATTTGCATAACATTTAGTATATCATGTTTAGGAGCATTTATTGTTTTCTAACATATCTTGGAGCATTTTGAGCATTCTAGCTAGATTTGAGCATTTTTTTTTCATTCATATCTCGTTCTAGGATTGTCCTTGAGAGAGATTAAGCCTGAGAGCTCTCTTAACAAATCTTGGATAGAGAACCATGAGATGCTATAGATTTTAGCTTCAATTCTTAGATTAATTTGTTTTATCTTTCCATAGAATTGTTTCTCTTAACCTTAATTTCATGAAGGTGTATTTTCTTACACACATAATGGCACCCACCGTGGGGCTCTAAGCCACTTTACTATCATTTTTATCATAAGATTTGGTGTGTTTTCTTTTTTTTTGGTGGTTTTCTTACAGAAAATAGGAGAAGAGCCGCGTATGCAATGCTAAGAGCCGCTTATGAACATAAAAATGCTGCCTACAGAGTCTAATTCGTCTTTGTCTTTCATTTTGTTGCCGCATTTTAGATAAAGTGGGCTGCCTACTAGATAAATAATGTCGCCTACTAGATAAAGTGCATCACCTGGGATTTTTCAACAACCGCTTACAAGCAATCTCTGGCCACCTTTTACACTTTCTGTACCGCTTGTGATATTTAAAGAGCCACATTTTAAGATTTAAAAGCCGCATATAAAGTTTTAATTTATGCTTAAGAACATTTGGTAGCCGCCTTTTAGCTGTTAAGTGCCACGTAATTGCTTTTTCTTTAAATCAACTTTTGATTAATTTGGTCACTGTGGTAACTCTCTGTGTTTTCTTATTGTACAGATGAAAAATCACCCCAAGGTGCAGAAACTAAAGAAGTGGATCTCAAAGCCTTGCAAAGAGGTAAGAATCAAAACTAAGAAAGATAAGGAAATACATACAAAAAATTTATTAGAGAGTTTATTTGAGGAAGAACACTTGTATGATCACTACATTAAGGTGTTTTTTGCTTATAAATGAAAATTTCCTACGCTCTAATTGGTTTTTATGCTTACTTATTTAAAGCTTTAAGTGATAAATCATTCACTAAAAGAGCTTTTAGGAGGTATTTTTGTCATTTGAGTTTTTCCAAGTTTCCTTCACTTTGCATTTCTTTATGCTGACTAACTTGTTGGAGGAGACGGAGTGGGAACGATTGCCACTAGGTGAGTAAAAACAAGCTAAAATACTCAAAAATGTGCCTAGCCTTGCTAGCTTCAAAATCATGTACTTATCTAATCAAGCTTGCATTACTTAACTTATGGAAATTCATTTGAATCTAGTATAAATAAGCACACCTTACTATTTTCTATTCGAACAAGACATCAGGTATATGCTCTCAACTTTTTGAAGTTGATCAAAAAGCCAAAAATGTCAAGTTTGGGTAGTCAAAAGAAAGGAAGGATTAATTGAACCACACACTTCATTTCTAAGAACATCCTTGTCAAGGGGTTGAAAATAAACAAATTTATTTGAGGTGTTTGGAACAAAGAAAAACAATAGGGATATGCTCTTCACTCTTTGAGTGAATCAAATTCCCAAACTTGTTGGACTGAGTTCATTTCTTTTTTTTCATGAACATGCTAGCTAAATAGAGCTTTAAAGGGGCCTACCTCCTGAGAATTTCCTTATGAGGATGGTGAGAGGGAACGACCCAAAGTGGGAGATATTTTCTTTTACCGCAATATCGTCCGACCCACTATAAATAATGAACTCTTCCTTAATAAAAAAGTGACTAAAACTTGTGCAAGCCATCCTCACTTCCTCTAGTAGTCCTTTGGGATTACACAAAATCATACTTTTGTGTGTGTGGGAAGCCCTCAAAGGGGTAAAGGATCTTGTCAAGGTTTAGACCGGAATATTTTAAGACCTGATAAAGTAGAAGACCTACCTTTGTAGAGCCATGATTAAAAGCCAAATTTGTTGACGCTAAGGTAGATTGCTTGGAAGAATTTCTTGTACAAACCTGTTAAAACATCTAAGAACATACACTTTTATTATGGTTTTTAGGGATATGGTGCAAATTTTATGTGTGTGTTGAGTTTGTACTGCATTTTCATGCAAGAATATTTTTTGATAAATCTGATCAAAGACCTTAAACTTTTAAACCTAGAAAATATCAATAAAATTGTTAAAATCAACTTTGATCAGCAAAGCACCATGTATCATCATTTTAGAGCCGCTTGCAAACAAAATTGGGCCACTTTTCAATCATAAAACACCGCTTAATAACATTAAAAAACCACATATTAACTAGAAAGAGCCGCGTAAGAATATTTAAAAACCGTCTGTCAACAGACAAACGCTGCCTACCAACTGCAGAGCACCGCGTACAGGTTTTCCAGTAACCATGTGTTAACAGTTAAAGGTAGCCTACACATAGGTAAGAGCCACTTAGAATTTTAAAAGGGAAAATAGTGGGTATCTGCCGAAGGATTGAAAACAAGAAAGTTTGATTTTTGGATACCCTTTTGGACGTTCTATCACTGTGGATACCTAACTTGATTAGAATCCGCCATTATTGGGCATTTTGGAAATTTATACATGGATTGGTCATTTAAGAGAATTTGAAACCTAAGATCTTCATTTGACATATGTTAATGTCAGCTTTTACTCGATCCCATTACATCAAGGCTACCCTACAACCAGACGGATCTTATCTGTGATAAGAGTGTCCCTTTCTGAGTGATCCTTTTTCTGCAAGACCCTTACAAAAACCCATCAAAGAAACAGAGCCAATGATGTCTTTTTCATTTGGTCATATAGATCCTGATCAGATTAATCATGTAAACAAGGATATGAACAAACAAGGAAATGTTGATCCTAACAACAAAGGATCCAAGAACAATATCAATGGAGGGACAAACATGGATCCTAACAATCAAGGGATGAACAATACCAACAACGGGGGTAATATGGATCCTAATGATGAGGAGTTAACTGATGAAAAGGTTACTAAGGCTATGCAAAGCCCTTTCTTTATGAAACTTATGGAAAAAGTGTTCGAAAAAGACAAGGAGAAGTACTTTCTAGACCTAGCACAAACGGGTCTCAAGCTTTCACACGATTATGATTTCACCAAACTCAAACAAGAAGAAGTAGAGGCTAAACCCATTGATGTCATGAACAAAAAATTCCATATTTTTCAAATACAATTGGACACATTAAAACAAAGTGGAGTTCCTAAACCTTTTTCTATTGAAGCCTTGTGTCCATTTCCTTTTGACAAGTCTTTAGTCATTATACCATTTCCAAAAAATGCTATTTATCTAAAATATGATAAATATGAAGGAACATCTGATCCTCAAGATCACTTAGGGGAATTTTGTGCCCTAATTCTAGAGTTCATGCATGACACAACTTACCTTATGAGGTTATTCCCTAGAAGTTTGGGAGGTATGGAAATGGAGTGGTTTTCAAAGTTACCCTCTAGTATTAGAACCTTTGAGGAATTGGCCTCTAAATTTGTAACTCACTATTCTTATAACATCAAACATGAGGTTACAATGCTTAATATATGCAACAAAAAACAAAGAAAAGGAGAGGGATTCCTACTTTTCCTACAATGATGGACAGCGATATTTTCTAGATACCCTTGAAGCGTACCTAAAAAGGAAAAGATGGATATTTTTGTGAATAGCTTGAATCATGAAATGAAATATCGATTAAGACTACAATGTCTTAGATCATTCCAAGACTTAATTGAGAATGGGGTGACAATAGAAGAGGTATTGGTAAAAAGTGGAGAAATCAAACTCTACAAAGATAACAAGAATAACAACAACAACAACAATACCTCCAACACCAATCAAAATCGGAATAATAACAAAAACAGTCAATATTGGACAAGGAATAACAACAATAAAGGAGTGGTTAATGATGGAGTGGTGGAAGCTAATAATTTAAAGGCTATCCCTTTCAATCTCACTCAAAACTCAACTCAATCCAATAATGTGAATCAAGCACCCAAAGTTCCCTTCAACAACAACACTAATAACAACTTTGGGAATAATCAAGGGGCTCCTAAGCCTAAACCATTCTTTGCACCTACACCCAAAAGGAGATTCACTACTTTGGGTGAACCATTGGAAAATGCATTAAGGACACTTATTGCAAATAAACTTATCAATCTAGGAAAGGCTCAACCATATGAACCTCACATCAAGCCCAACTAGTGGAATGAGAATAACCATTGTGACTATCATCGAAATAGGGGACATAAGACCAATGATTGCCTATGTCTCAAACATGTGGTACAAGATCTCATAGACAATGGTGTGATAAAGGTAGATAGTCCTAAAACTAATGAAGATCACATAGCCTTTAAAACTCCTTTCTATAAACATGAAAAGGGAGAATCCTCTAATTCCAACAATGGAGGAAACAATGCGAATAATGCAAAAGGTAGTCATAATGTTAACTTTTCTCATACTTATGACAATACCATCAATGTTGTTGTGGTTAAAGACCAACCTATTTAAGGGTCTACTAATGCCACCACAAGGGGGAAAGCCTCAAAGATTACCTTACAAGGGGTTACTCCTATTACTATTGGTCCTAAGACACCAACTACTTTGGCTAAAAAAACACCACACCACAAAGCCTTATAGTTTGGTGGATCAATTGCAAAAGACTCCAGCCCAAATATCAATTTTGGAGTTGTTAAAATTATCTCCTAATCACAAGGAGATTCTGGAAAAAGTCTTTTGTGAGACCACGGTTCCTATAAAATTGGAGGAAGACAAATTTCAGAACATGGTAGGGCACCTCACAGCCCCTCATTGTCTTTCCTTTTCGGAAGAAGATGACATGTCTATCACTCATCCTCAAAACTTATCCTTGCATATAAAGGTATTAATACAAAGAGATAGGGTTAAGAGAGTTCTCATAGATGGTGGGGCTGGTCTAAATATTTGCACTTTAAACCTTGTCAAGTCATTAGGCTTATCCGAGTCTTCCATTGATCTAAAGAAGCAAATAACTATTAAGGCTTATGATGAAGAGGAAATATCTTCAAAGGGTATGATCATTCTACCATTTCAAGTGGGACCTATCAAAAAGGACACTATATGTCAGGTCCTTGACTTGAAATTGACCTACAACATCTTACTAGAAAGGCCTTGGATACATGAGATGCAAGCAGTACCTTCTACATATCACCAATGCATAAAATTTCCCTACCTAGGGGAGGAGATCACAATTGGAGGAGATTCAAACCCATTCCAATATTGTAATACTTTAAATCTAAGTCATGAATTGTATATTCCTCACAATAGGGAAAGAGTTATCCCTGATGTTACCATGGAATACACAAAAGAGGAAAAGTCAAAACCAACTTCAAAAGTCATATCTACTCCTAACCCTATTCAAGCTAACTCAACTACTGCGACTAAGGGAAAAGAAAAGATGAGTTACAAGGGTTCAAACTTGAAGGATACTTCAATTTAGACTTCAACATTAAGATTAGAATCTTCTAAACCCACTAAGGAAGAAAGAGAACAAACTAAGAAGGATCAGTATGAAAAGATGAGTGACCTAATGCATCAATTTGAGAAACAATGTAAAATTAACTCAAAAGGAGTAGGGGAATATTCCATTTCCCTCTCTGATTTACCTACATCTCCAAGGAAACATGGGAAACCATCCAAAGATCATCAACCTCATAAGTACAATTCCCATTTTTTGAGGGAATGTGACAAACAAGAAATAGACAAAGAAGGTGATGTGGTATTACAATGGCTCTATAAAGAGGAGGATAATTTAGATAATACCAATGAAAGGGTGCAACATATCAATATCCAAACTGATCAATATGGAAAAGGATTTGATATCATGAAGAAAATGGGGTTTAAGGGAAGAGGAACCTTAGGATTTCAACATAGAGGGTTGTTAGAACCTATTGAACCAGTTTGGAGAGCCAAAGAAGAGAAAGTTGACATAGGCTTTCAACACAAAGGAGAAAGTTAAAGTTCCATGCATGATTTTCATGCACATATTCATATGGTAGGTTCTGAAAGTGAAGATGATTCTAGAGATTATGAGTGAGATTCCTTGTCCAAAGAATCTTTTCATGACATAGAGGTTGATACCATTCACACTTATGCAACTCCTCCTAAAGTTGAGAATGAAGAACATATGGCTCAAAGTTCAAATTCAACTCAAACACCAAGTGAACCTCAAAAAGTCAACATAGAAAAAGAACTTACTTTCACTCAATGGGTAGGTGAACCTTGGGTACCTTCGTGGGTGGGAGATTTTAACCTAGTGTTTAATCCACATGCTTTCTTTCGCATAGAAATCTTAGAGGACTTTGATGAAGAGGATTTTGATCCTTCTTCCATGGACCATCTTGAAGAGGCACATGTCATTGACCATGATGAAACAATGTATGAACCATCCAATGAATTCATGTCCTTAACTCCTTCAAATGAAATCCCATTCAATGATTCTTTGTCTTTAATGCATCCTGAACTTATTTATTGGGATCTGTCTAAGTCAAATGACTTACTCTACTTCCCAAATGACAATTCAATGGCCTTATACCTCAATGCGATTGAACCTGATGCTTCCACCAATGAAATCACTCCAGAAATGATGACAGGGGCAGGTTTTCAACCTCTTAATCTAAAAAATGAAGAGAAAATATACAAAAAAATGAGAAGGTCTAGTGGTGAAAACCACCATGTGGCAGTGCTATACCCAAAAAAGTAAAAATAAAGGATGTTTCTGAAGGTGAAAACCCAACTATGGCACCTAAGGGAGAGAGGTTGGACAACTTACCAGCTCATGAAGATGAAAGATCACCTATAATTATTGAACCCACAAAAATGGTTAACATTGGAATAGAAAAGGAGCCTAAATTCATTCACTTAGCAGCATCTTTGAGTCCTTTGGAGCAAGAAGAGTTCATTGCATTCTTTCAAGAGAAACAAATCAAATTTGCATGGTCATATGTTGACGTGCCTGGATTAGATCCAAGTTTCATAATGCATCACTTAAATGTGAAACCAGGGGTTAAGCCCATAAAGTAGAAGTTGCAGAAAATGCATCCACATATAGCCCTATTAGTCAAAGCTGAATTGGAGAAATTGCTCAAGGAAGGATTTATAAGAGTAATAACATATGTCGAATGGATCTTCAATATTGTACCAGTTACCAAACATGATAAAACCATAAGAGTCTACACAGATTTCAGAGATTTAAACCTTGCTTGTCCAAAAGATGACTTTCCCTTACATAGCATTGATGCTATTGTAGATCTCATGGCAGGTCATTCTATGCTTTCACTTATGGATGGATTTAGTGGGTATAACCAAATTCACATAGCACCTGAGGATCAAGAGAAGATAGCTTTTACATTCCCATGGGGTACCTTTTGTTGGAATGTAATGCCCTTCGGTCTCAAAAATGCCAGAGCCACTTATCAAAGAGCCATGACTACCATTTTCCATGACATGATGCAAACCTTTATGGAAGATTATGTGGATGAAATTTTAGTTAAGTCGCATAAAAGAAAAGATCACCTATCCATACTTGACAAGATTTTTACAAGGCTAGAAAAATTCAAGGTGAGACTTAACCCAAAGAAATGTGCTTTTGGGGTACAATCTGGGAAACTCCTAGGATACATTGTTTCAACAAAAGGCATTGAAGTAGATCCTGAAAAGGTACAAGAAATAATGGACATGGACATTCCAAGGAATATTAGTCAAATGAGGTCACTTCAAGGAATACTTCAATCTATAAGAAGGTTCATTTATCAGTTGGCGGAAAAATGCCATTCTTTCACCAGATTACTACATAAAGACACCGTCTTCACATGGGATGAGGAGTGTGATAAAGCCTTTTCATTGTTGAAAACATACTTGATGAATCCACCTATCTTA
>MU224512.1:745184-772041 GCA_018584345.1 Thuja plicata
TACTACATAAAGACACCGTCTTCACATGGGATGAGGAGTGTGATAAAGCCTTTTCATTGTTGAAAACATACTTGATGAATCCACCTATCTTAATGTCACCAATTCAAGGAAAACCTTTATTACTCTAAATTTCAGCAATGAAAAGATCATTAAGAGTCTTATTGGCACAAGAGGATGATGAAGGAAAAGAAAGAGCTATCTACTATTTGAGTCGACCCTTGATCAAATATGAGTTAAATTATAGCTTCATGGAAAGGGCTTGCTTAGCAGTGGTATTTGCCTCTCAAAAGTTAACACACTATATGTTGTTGCATAAGGTGAAATTCATAGCTAAAATTGATCCCTTGAAATACTTACTTAGCAAAATAGCTTTAACAGGAAGGATTGCGAAGTGGGTCATGGTACTTAGTGAATTCAACATTGAATATGTTGATAGGAAAGCAATCAAAGGTCATGTTATAGCCGATCAATTGGCTGAATATACTCAAGAATAGACACATCCTATACAAGTGGAATTCCCAGATTCTGAAATTGTGAATGTTGAAGCTAAGACATGGACTCTATACTTTGATGGATCGTATACCTAAAATGGTAGTGGAGCAAACATTCTTTTGATTACACCACAAGGTTACACAATCCCAAAATCTTACAAGTTATTGTTCCCTTGCACCAATAACATAGCAGAGTATGAAGCTTTGGTCATAGGAATCAAGACAACCTTGGAATGGAATGTCATAGAATTACAAGTCTATGGGGACTCTCAATTAGTCGTTAATCAAGTTAATGATGAATATAATACTAAGGATGAAAAACTGCTGCCTTACAAGAAATTGGTGGATAACTGGAAGAAGTATTTTTCTTTGATTACATTTGCACAAATTCTAAGAGACAAGAATAGAGCAGTAGATGCAATGGGTACTTTGGCATTTTTACTTCAGTTACCCGATCAAAATGAAAAGTATGAGTTCTTGGTGGAAGAATTGGTGAAACCAACATTTGACCTACCTAATATCCAAATTATTTCCCTTTTACATGGACATGACTCTCCATGGTATGGAACTATCTATGCCTATCTCAAAAATCAAACCCTACCTATAGACCAAACCCACGCTCAAAAGTGAAATTTCATAAGACACATTGAGAGTTATACTATCATTTCTGACACATTGTATCGTAAAGGTCTTGATGGAACACTCCTTAGATGTCTAGACGAAGATGAATCAAAATTAGCTTTAAAAGACATCCATGAGGGGATTTGTGGGCCACATTCAAATGGGTTAAAACTAGCTAAGAAAATCTTACATATGGGGTACTTTTGGAAAAACTTAGAAAGAGATGCTTGTCAATATGTTAAAGTTTGCAAGAAATGTTAATACCATGGAAACTTGATTTAAACCCTAGCACAAGAGTTACACCCTTTTGTCACACCATGGACATTCTATCAATAGGGTTTTGAATTGATTGGATTGATTTATCCACCTTCTTCAAACGGACACAAGTATATAATCACAATGACAAAATACTATACTAAATGGGTTGAAGCTGTCCCTTTATCAACTGCAACCGAAAAAAAAATTTCCATGCTTATCCTCAATCATATCATTTGTAGATATGACATTCCTCATGCCATCATCATGGATAATGGAGAAACAGTTTAAGAACAAAGATATTGATGAACATTGTGACACATTCCACATTACACATCACTCTTCATCCATTTAATATCCCTAAGGTAATGGACAAAAAGAAGCGACCAACAAGAAAATCCTTAAAATCCTCAAGAGATCTATTGGAAAATAGGAAAGGATTGGCACCTTCAAATAAATCCAGCATTATGGGCCTATAGGACTAGTATTCGCACCCCGACAGGAGCTACACCTTTTTCTTTGGTTTATGGGGCCGAAGCTGTTCTTCCTTTAGAAGTTGAAATACCATCCCTCAGAGTCTCATTGCATGGATTAATAATAGATGAGGATTATAGAGTTTCCCATCTTCAACAATTGGAATTGTTGGAGGAACATCAAACTCAAGCCTATGATCATTTGAAAGTGTATCAGAATCGAATTTCCAGGAGCTATAACAAGCATATCAAGCCAAGAAAATTTCAAATAGGGGATCTAGTATTGAGAGAAAATCCAAAAAATCAGGCTGATAGAGAAAAGAAAGGGAAGTGGGAAGCAAATTGGCTTGGTCCTTTTGTCATTGTTTCTTTATTTGGAATGGGGACCTATAAACTGGCTAATTGTGATGGCAGTGAATTGCTAGAACCTATCAATAGCATTCATCTTAAGAGGTTCCACACCCGATTTAGAGGAAAGAGTATCAGAATAAAGAGTATAAGTTGAGAGTATCAGATGAGTCAAGCATCACCATTGTACATGGGAAAATTTCAAAAATACCAAAAAAAGGAGAAAATTCAAAAATACCAAAAAAAGAGAAAGATAAAAAATACCAAAAAATTAGAAAATTCAAAAAGCCAAAAATATTTGAAAAAGAGAAAAAAGTGCCTTGGTGAAAACCTAGCAATAGGCACCTTGGTAGCAAAAAAAGAAAAAAGAGAAAAAGAGAAATAATCCCAAGAGGTGAAAACCTGAAAATAGGTTCCTTTTGTCCCTTAGGTGTTTCCTAGTTTGATTTGTACATATTGCGGTTCCTCATCTCACTTGTTCATATCCTCATTGTATCAGTCATTTGTGCTTTTCCCTAATAAAGTCTCAGAGCTGCATTTTGTCACATTCTATGTTCAGTTGCCCTAAGTTTCACATTGATCACATTTCTCACTTGGGGGCACACATCATAGATTTTGGTACCAACTGGATTCAATAGTGCAACATTTTGGTCACACATCAGAAGCAGATTTTCAGATTCAGGAGAGACATTTTGGAACCTTTGATGAATATCATTGTTCAACCCTAAACAGTTTGATCACATAATATGATCCTTGAGTCTCATTGCCTTATTTTATCAAGATTAAAAATTGACACACCCTAAGTGATCAGATTGTCTGGAATTCTTATTTGAAAATCTTGATACATTTCATAAACAGTTGGAATTTTTGATGAGTTTTTCATTGACTTTTTTTTTCGAGTCATGTTCTTTTTAGTTAATCAATGATGTTTCGACTAGATTGGCAATGATAAGAGACATGATGTTTTCTCAAGCTTCTGAGTGACTATTTTGAGGAAGATTCTTTAACTTGTGTGAATTTTTATAAGGACATGGTCATCAAAAGAACCATAGAGGAAATTCATATGGGATGGAGGGTTAAACTTTGTTTGTTTATGCAAAAGGATACCTTGGTTATTTAGATTTTCCATATCTTAAATACCAACATCCACTTGCAACATTGAATCTGATTAAACCGGTATTCATACTCCCATAGTTGGTCATTCAACAAGTGAGGGTTGTACTTGGTTTCATAGAAGGGGTTACCACACGAGAGAAATTTATATTCATATTCTTATGGTCGCAGTGGCAACAGTAAGGATTGTATCGACTCCTAGTTCCACAATGCTCTATGATGAAAATATATCTTAGTTTGAATTTCTTTAGCAAAACTCAAGGAAAATTAGTTGCATTTTGCATGTTAGATTAATTGCATGTTGCATTTTAGCCTAAATGTGTTCTCCAAAGCTTTGTTCTCAAATGGCTTGTCTTTCTAGAATTTTTTAGAATTTAGCATATAGAGATAAATTGCATTAACATCATTTGCATCCGTTTATCTATGTCCTACTCTAAGACATTTGCATCCATAGCACAATAGAAATTAAATGCATCATAGAAACATGTAGATATGCATAAAAGGAAATCTCATAACATCATCAAAGGAGGAATCAAAGATCATCATAGCTAAATGTCCATCATCAATATAACATAAATCAGTACATCAAAGGTACATCGATACAATGATCCATACATCAAAGTCCTGATCAAAAATACATATGATACATCATCAATGCTATATATCATGGGTCCAAATCTGTCTCATAACCCAACAGGGGTACTAGATCCATCTCCAGCTAAACCTGTTCTTGAACCCCCTGCACTATTGGGATCCCTATCACCTGCTCTATCTTGTACACTAGGAGGTGCCTGACTTGTGCTCACACTAGTAGGTAACTGAGCCAGAGTCGCCAGAAACTGTTGTAGCATAGTTGTAACATGATCCAATCTAGCTGTCACTATATTCATCCCTACCTGTAAACCCCGAACATCCTGCACTATATCATCTATAATGGGAGGTGCATGTGATGTTGTAGGAACCTGTGGTGCCTGAGGCACTAAGGGTACCTGAGGTATCACCTGTGCCATACTAACTTATGGATCCACCTATGGTCTCTATCCTTGAAGTGGAACCTGTCTAGCCACTTGGACACATCTATGTCTGTGTCTGGCCCAATCTGCATCAACTGTCAAAGGAACTTGATCCTGAGCTACCTAGGCTCATCTCTGCCTAGGCTACCTAAATCCACCGCCTCGGCCTCTCACATGACCACCTCTCATCTGAGTTCCAACTGCTCTCTGTACCCGAGGCACCCTAGGTACCCTCTAAACTCTGCGCCTGCGTGGTCTGTCGCCATCATCCCCATCGTCACCATCATCTCCATCATCATTCGAGAGCTCGTCAACATCAGGAATGGGCTCTACTAGATCAGTGAAATGGATGAACCGATGTCACAAAAACCACTCACGATACTCAGCCAACATCCCTGCATCTGCAACCTGTGGCATCATATCCCAAACCGCATATCCAAGCTGATCTATCTGCAAACAAGCTAACTGGTAGTCAACCTGTAATCCCCACATTGATCTCTCAGCCTGTACCCTGGCATAGAGTGCCATACCCTATGGCATATCCTGCATCCGGCCGAATTGACAGACTACTCTCCCACAAAAAAATCTCTCAATCACTAATGGTGATCAGCCTATCATCCATCAAGGTGAAAACATATGTGGTAACTCGTCATCATCCTCCCACCACCTCTCACACTGTAGATATGGCTTCCATACTACATGATCAATATCATCAATAGTACATCTCAAAAAATTGACCTTTCTGAAATGATGCTGAACAACCATGCCATCCTATAGAAAAGCATATGAATAACCATGACCCCATACTCAAGCTGAGATTGGCCTCGTAATAGGTAGATGCTCCCATGTCCATAATTGTAATAATACCGCACCTGCAGAAATAGATGCACTGCACCGATATACAATCTCATGAAGATCATGATACAACTAAGCCAAAATGCAAGAACCCCAATCCAATTTTTGTGGATGTGTAATCAGGTCCTCTAAAATTTGGCCCCATCCGACTGCAAAACCATGACCTCTCCTATCTGGTAAAATTAATCCCCCAATCACAACTCCTAATTACGTTGGTAAAGTGGGAAATGAGGAAAATTGCGCCCAAGTAATGCAATCATTAGCAATGGTGTTATCTCCAAACACCGGTCTGCATACACTACTATCATACACTGAGTCATAATACACCCGCTCTCCATGAGTTGGGATCCTCAATAATCTATATACATCCTCTAGCATACTATTCATCTCACCTAGAGGTAAATGAAAGGTATTATGGTCAGAGTGCCATCGCTCTACCATAGCTGTCAACAAACCTCGGTTCAACTGAAACCGAGGGAGATCTAATAGGAAACTCAGTCCACATATCTCAATCGTATGCTGCTCAGGAGATGTAAGCTCATCCACTAAATAAAAAATCCATAATGCTACACCCCGTACCTGTAACTTGTGGTAATGTTCCTACATTTTGAAACAAAGTGCATCATCTTAGTTTTTCTCTTGGTGAACCATTCTAAGTCAATCAAAAAACATTAAATCTATCTTTGCTCTAACTTGAGTGTATCAACTTATTTCTCATAACCTTTATATCATGAGACACAAGGACAATTCATAATCATTTTTAATCATATCTGATTGACCTATCAAACATTCATCATTATGACTTTTCTAATATCCTAAACACTACATGACATCTTGGACAAACATTTTCTAGCTTGGAATCTAATCAGGTCATCTGGATGATCAATCAAACTGAATTCATCTATTTCCTATATCAAATTTCCAATTTTATGGTAGGCGGCACTTAACTTAGTGTACGCGGATTTTTAAGCCACACATCTTTTAAAACTTTAAAAGCGGCTCTTTAACACTCGAAGGCGGCACTTAACTAATTAGGTGGTCTTTTACTGGCCTACGTGGCTTTTCAAAACTTGTACGTGACCTTTTAAAACTAGAGTTTTTCCGAGCAGCTGATTACTTTTTGGGTGGCAATTTTACCCTAGCTCCTATGCGGCTAAGGATTGCACATATGCAGCTTTTCACAGCACACACGTGGCTTTTCTTTGCCCTACATGACACTTTACCTATCCTACGTGGCATTTTGCTAAAACTTCATAGAAAACAATAAAAACATGTATTAAATGCTATTTTAAGAAGCAACAAATGCACTAAGAGAGTTCAAACCACTCACCAGAGGCTCGTAGTCAGGAGGTCTCTGATATCTGCGCGCTCACTCGAACCTATGTTCTCGAATGGGGACCACCATCGCTGTCAATCGTTAATAGTGAAAATGAATAGTAAATTTGGGTTTTTCAACCTATATAAGCTATTTTAACTTATTTTATGAGATTTTTGACCCATTCAAACCTAATCTGCATATTTTGCATACTAGGGCATTTATTTGAGATCTTTTCAAACATCATTGATATCGAAAATGCAATCATCTTGGATCTATTCTATTAGCATTGTTCATCAAATTTTTTTCATATGATCAAAATGATTTCATTTCTGAGGGGGCATCATCATATCATCTAACTGGTATTTCTGCATCATATCTTGTATCAAATTTGGGGCATTAAAATCTCAAACTTTATCAATCAAAGTTTCATATCAGAGCATCATATCAGGCTTTCATATCAGGGTTTCATATCAAAGTTTCATATCAGGGTTTCATATCAGAGTATCATATTAGAGCATCATATCAGAGTTTCATATCATAGTTTCATATCAGGATTTCATATCAAAATTCCATATCAGGTTTCGTATCAGGGTTTCATATCAGGTTTTCATATCAGTCAATCAGCTCATCAGCATCAAATCAATGATCAGGACAATCAAGCTTTCTTTGAATCAATGTGCTTTGCACATCAATTCAAAGAGGGGCATTTGTAGACACCTAAAATTGACCAGGTGTATCTCAAGAATTCCAAACTATAAATTTCCGCCAAATGCCTTAAAATTTCATCTCAATGCAAATCAAATGGACAAAACTCAAATCAAATTAAAGATCAAATAATCATGAAATCAAATAATTAAATTCAAAGCCTAAAGGGATTCATCAAATTATGCAATTGATTTTTCAATTGTATAGTTCAAATCAAAAGGATCAAATCCAACTCAATCACCCTTCCATGGCTAATTTAATTAAATGATGGAGTTATTTAATTCTTAATATCTTTGAGACAACCAATTAACTTTCCTTGCATTTGTGAGCACCTCAAAGCTTTTGACTTAACCAAACTTTGCTCATGATCAACTCACTCTACCCCCTACCCTTGGGAAAATGCTATAAATACAAGCCATTTCCTTTGTGTTTGGGATCCCACAATTTCAAGAGCAAAATCATCCTTATTATAGGCATATGGAGAGCATTTGAGAGCTTTTGAGAGTATTTCAGCATTTGCATAACATTTAGTATATCATGTTTAGGAGCATTTATTGTTTTCTAACATATCTTGGAGCATTTTGAGCATTCTAACTAGATTTGAGCTTTTGTTTTTCATTCATATCTCATTCTAGGATTGTCCTTGAGAGAGATTAAACCTGAGAGATCTCTTAACAAAGCTTGGATAGAGAACCATGAGATGCTATAGATTTTAGCTTCAATTCTTAGATTAATTTGTTTTATCTTTCCATAGAATTGTTGCTCTTAACCTTAATTTCATGAAGGTGTATTTTCTTACACACAATAACATTGGAAAAACTTGACATAACCATCTACCCATGGGTTTGATGGTTCTAACTGTACTTTGACACAAGTTCAACTGATTACAAGTCCATAAATGTTTTGATAATACTTAAAATAGAGTATTAAGATCAATATAATAGAGATAGTAAATGGTCTCATCATCTTCCCCCTGGTAAGTTGAATGCTTTTCCTCAAGCATTGCATATTCTTCTGGTAGTTACTTAAAAATAACCAACCTCTGTCCTTCCTCACCTCTAGCTCTTGAAAGTGTAATAGAATCCCCTTGTATTCTCCTAGACATCCACTATGTGATCCTCCTATAGTCGGTCAAGCCTTTCAGAATTGATGTCATAAAGGGGCCAAAGGAGAATAGGTGGGCGCATGGTAAATGGACACTAGAGTTCCTATATTATTTGTCTTCCCAGCTACATATATTTTGGTGCTTTGTGAATAGTTTCTTGGAGGTTGATAGGTTGTGTGGCTCTAACTTCTTAAATGCTTTGGGTAATATGCTCCAGCTACTTCTAGCACCAGCTAGGGCTCTCTGAAAGATGAAGTAAGACATGCTATCATAAGTAGCATAGACCTCTATTCTAATCCCAAAAAATTTCTCCCTTGTTTCCTCTTTGATTTTTCCATAGGTTAGATTGAGCCAATCTCTAAGGAGTACATCTAATTTGCTCCTCTCTGTCCTCAATGACAATGGTTCTATTTTCTCCCGTTCCCTATAATTTTCCAGCTGTCTGTCATAATTGGCCTCATTGTGCATTCAAGGAATTAATGCCCTCAGGTGTACATCCCCTATGTAAAGTAGAGGGTTCCTCATAGTTTCAACTGGAATAATGAAGTTATGTATATACAATTCAAAAATTAATTTTTGCTGCCATGAGGGAAGGGTATGGTATAGGCCATAAAATTCTTGAGCTGTTATAAACTAAGAGTCTATGTCTCTAATGCTCATCATTAATTATAATAAGAGGAACTATTGTTTCAAACAAATGGCATAAATCCTAGGTGGCGGCCTACAAGTAATTATTTGATTAGCCAACTTAAGGGCGTGATCCATCTTTCATTTTTGTCTTGCCAATTGATCTTTTAAATCTGCAATCTCCTCCCCTTGCTCTATTATTACCTTCTTTATTTTAGTTTTCTCATCCCCCCATTAGATTTTTGTCAAAACATACTTATTATGTAATCCAAAGAGAAGCGTTTGCAAATTGATTGGGCTACAATCTTCTGCTCGGTTATTTTGTCTCCTCTGTTCCTTCCATGACTATTCTAAAAAATTTGTTAACCAGGTTCTTTTATAGGGAAATAGGGTAGTTTCTGAGTAGGCTAACTAATGAGTTATTGAGGCATCCTCCTCATTGATGTCTAAGATATCCTGATGACTTTCTTGGGGGTTATTTTTGTATACATCAGGTTTAGCTTCACATGTCTCTTTTGGATTTTGAGAAATGTTTGGAATTTTAGATTGATTTGGGGAATCATCCAAAGTAATTTGTACATGAGGCTCTTCATCAGATTGCTTAGGGGAAACATATTGGATTTCTTAGGGTACTCTAGGGAGCTGTTCTCTCATTCTAGGGATTTTTCGCATAGGGGTTTCTTCAATTTCTATAGTCTTTTTCTTAGTAACCTTCTTCAATTTCTTTGCTGCAAGAGTAATTTCTATAGGAACCGACTTCCTTTTCTTCCCCTTTGAGGCTGTAGGGTTTTGTGGCTTGTCTGCAGGAACAAAAGTTTCTCTCTCTAATTTTTGTTTTCCTTTTGTTCAGGTAGAAGTAGGTACATTGCTCACATGAGTAGGTAAAGGTATACTTTCTTGCAAATTTTTAGTTTCTGTCCCTTGGGTGTCTTTCTCAACAGCTAGGACAATGGGTATTGCATCATCATGGCTAGATTGCACACTAGGGTAAACCTGAGGTTGCATGATTCTATGCTGGGAAAATTTTGACCATGTCAAAGGAGAGACTTCCCTAAGAGATTTCTCTGTTAGCAATTTAATTAGGGCACGGTGGGTGACAGAATTGACATTTCCTTTATGGGTTTCCTCAACGTCGATGCATAGCATATTGTACAAGAAATTGGGAACATTCATTGGAATATTATGCCTTATGTAAATAAGTAATTTAAAGTGATGTGCAAGAAAATTAGAAAATATTTCTTCATAGGTAAAATACCTGATAATATGCGTACATATCCAAATCATTATATGGTGGAGGGATTGAAATTCTTTTGCACCTTTGCTTGGTAATCTCTAGAGGAGGGTCACTCGGTAGGGTAAACTAGGCCCTAGCTGATCTGGCATTGTGCACATTGTGGTAGTGCTCCCCAATCATTGGTAACCTAGTTACTTCTTCTATCTATTCTTCTATGGTGACCATTGTCAATCCCCATATAGTTGCTTTCCCTTCCTCAAATATATTTGCACATTTAGCTGTTGCGCCTTCATCAAACTCTATTAACTTCAAGAAATAGCTTAACCAGCCACATGCATTAAACGTCCTTACTGCTTCAACATCTGAAAGTAAAACACCATTTACTAACGGCTCATGTCTTTGCAACTTCCCTCACATCTATGCTTGCCAATTTTTCAATTTGTCTACTTTGTAGTTGATAAATGTCTTATTCCTTCTTGAGTTTCAGACTACTCATTTTAAAACTATGGACTTTCTTCTGAATTTCTCTGTTATTCTTAACATGAACAATGGTGATGTGTTTTAAGAAGATAAATTATAGCTCTTACTACGGGTTTCCAAATTATTTAATTATAGGTCACATCAAGTCTAACAATTAGGGATAATTTGGGAATAAAGGTACGCCAGTTGTGCGATATAGAAATGCAATTTTAATGAGACAAAGGCAAAGTACAGATTTGAGGTGACGTTAAATATTTTAGGAGTAAATAGAAATGAAATTTTAGGAATTAATACACTTCCTTGGCCCATATGAAAAATTGACAAGTGTCTTCACTTGGCATACTTGGCACAAGGTATGGAGATGGCTTAATGGAGTAATGATACATTTATTACAATACTAGATATAATCATCAAAATCTATGCGCTAAAAATGGAAAAATTTGAAAAGATTATACCTGTCATTTAATCATTGCACATGCCAGAGAAAGGTGGTGAGAGTGGAATGATGGTGGTGGCAGCTTATGTCAATGTACTTGGCTCTTATTTGAAGCAAAGAAAGGGAAAATGGTGATGACGTGGAAGTTGGGTGGGTGGAAGATAAAGAAATGAGATGAGTTGGAAAGAAGAATTAGAAAGTGAATGGAGAAATAAACTTCACGTAAACACAAATTTTTTATTATAGACATGATCGAAGGAATTCTATTGAAGAGCTACAGGAAGAAGGTTTGCACCCTCTACTACAAGAAGTGTTACCTATTTCTCTTTTGAAACTAGTTGTCAGAATTGCTGCAGGAAGTCTTCTTTTGTTTGAGGTTGGTTATACAAATTTAGCTGATGTCCATTGACTAATAGCTTGAAGTGTACTAGGTCAATTGTGGTCAACTAGATGACTCCATTTGTGAAGATATGGTTTATTTCATATGGCCCCAGCCATCTTGTCTATATCTTGCATGACATTTCTTTGAATTTGGAATCATATAGTAATTCCCAATTTCCAAATTGAAACTTCTTTCTCTTTATATGTGAGTCATGCTACTTTTTCCTTTTCTTCTGAACTATTTCAGTGTGCTCCAGGGAAGATTTGCGCATTTCATCCAAGGAATTGAGATGCAACAATCGCTCTTTTTGTGCTACAGGAAGATCAATATTTAACTCCAGTGTTGTCCTCAAAGTTTTGTGTTCAAATTCAATGGGTAACATTGTTTCTTTTCCATATAAAAACTCAAATGGAGTGAACCCCGTGGTGGTTTTCCAGGTTTTTCTATATGCCCAAACAACTTTTGATAGTCTGCTGCTCCAATATCGGTGGTGCAAATGAAATGTTTTTGTTAAGATGGCTTCAATTTCTTGATTTGTAACTTCGGCCTGTCCATTGGCTTGAGGATGATAGGGGATTAAATTCCAATGTTGGGCATTATATTCCTTCATGAGCTCTGTAATCAGATTGGAAGTGAATTGAGTGCCTTGATCAATAACAAGTTCCCTTGGTACTCCATATTGGGTGAAAATTTCATCATACAAAAATTCTATAACCTTATGATCCTAGGCATACTTCATTGCTTTTACTTCAACCCATTTGGTCAGATAATCAGTGTACACTAGGATGTAAGACTTATCATTGGATGGAGGGTATATTGCACCAATCAAGTCCATGCCCCATTTGTCAAATGGTGTTACCACCACCTATGGATTAAGGGGCATTTCATCTGATCTTGTTGGTCGTCCCATTCTCTAACATTTGTCACATCTCCTCGTGTAACTGGCTACATCCTTATGAAGTGTAGGCCAATAGTATCCAGTTCTTAAAATCTTTAGGGCTATCCTTTTTGTTGCAAAGTGTTGTCCACATGGCTCATTATGACATGCACGTAGAATGTCATATGTCTCATCTTCTCGCACACATCTCTATATTACTTGGTCAAGTCTAGTGTAAAATAATATGTTATCAATCCAAGAGAAGTGGAAGCTTTTCTCTACAAGCAGTATCCTATCCTTATAAGAGAAATGTGTAGGTAGTTTATTAGCTGCAAGGTAATTAGCTATATCAGCATACCATGGACTTTGGACAACAATATGAAATAAATTCTCATTCAAAAATGCATCATCTATCAGAGTAGTATCTTCTTCAACATGGTGTATTCTAGATAGATAATCAACTACCACATTTTCCTTCCTAGGCTTGTCAATGATGGTAATATCAAATTCCTGCAAAAGAAGAAGCCATCTGGCTAACCTGTTTGTGATGGCAGGTTTGTTCATGAGATATTTAATTGCTGCATGGTCAGTATGAAAAAAGATGGGATAACCACTTATATAATTGCAGAATTTTTTAGGAGCATAAACTACTACTAGTAATTCTTTCTCAGTCATTGTATAGCTTAACTTTGGTCCATGGAGGCTCTTGCTAATGTAGTGAATTGCATTCTCTAGGTTACTAGATTTTTGTCCTAGGACATCACCTATTGGATAGTCTGAAGCATCTGTATGAATATGAAATGGAAAAGACTAGTCAGGGCCCCTAAGTATTGGTGTAGTTGTCAATAGTGACTTGAGCTACAGGAAGGATTCATTACATTCCTTTGTCCAAGCAAATTCAACCTCTTTGGTAAGAAAAGTATACAGAGGACTATCTATTTGACTAAAATTTTGGATAAACCTCCTATAGTAGCTAGCATGTCCTAGGAAAGACCTAACATCCTTTTTCTTTATAGGGATAGGTAGTGTGAGAATCACCTCTATTTACGTAGGGTCTACCTGGATTCCAGCTTTGGAGATAAAATATCCTAGCACTATGCCTTCCCATATCATCATGAAGCATTTCTCACTATTGAGAGACAAGTTGTGCTCCTGACATCTGATTAGTACTCTTTCCAAATTCTTCAGGGCTTCCTCAAAGGTGACACCAAACATAGTGAAGTCTTCCATGTATATTTCCATAAAATCATGTGATATGTCAACAAAAATGTTGATTACAACTCTTTGGAAAGTAGCTGGTGCATTGCATAAGCCAAATGGTAATACATAATAAGTATATGTTCCCTAGGGGCATGTGAATGTGGTCTTCTCTTGATCTTCTAGAGCAATGCTGATCTAATTGTAATCATTGTATCCATCCAGAAAGGAGAAGTACCTCTTACCAACCAAAGTGTCTAGAAATTGATCAATAAATGGTAAAGGAAAATGATCCTTCTTGGTGGCATTATTCAATTCCCTGTAATCCACACATATTTTCCATTTTAATCCCTTGTAAGGTATAATGACCAAAGGCAATAACCACTTTCTATCAAAGTTTGGATAGATGAAACTAGCATCTAGCAACTTTTGCAATTTAGTTTTGACTATTTCTCACAAGGCTAGGTTTATCCTTCTTTGAGGCTAACAAAGTGGTAGGCTGCCATCATTAATGTAGATCCTATGGGTGAAAATTTTAGGGTTCAAACCTAGCATATCTCCATAATCCCAAGCAAAGGCTTTCTCATGCTTACGCAAGAGTTTGGTCAACAATGCCAATTATGGTGGCGACAACTTGTTGTTTACATGGAGATTGTGACCAGGGGAGATTTCCATAGTGGTTGTTAGCTCTACCATTGACATTTTAGGTATTGGGCTTGTAGATACTTCACATGGTAGTAATTGACTAATTATCTCAAGACTTACTGGAAAGATATAGTCATCATAGGTACATAGCTGTAAAACAAAAATTTCAAAAACATCCTTTGCTACTACACACTCACTGGTAAGAATACTTTGTATTACATCATCTTCATCTTGCATTTTTAGAAAATATTTTCTATGCAACATCATGAGCTAGGAAACAAAGTTGATCTCTTCTTCCTCATCCCCTAAATCTGTCCAAATAGGATCTCCCAAGTCTGGTTGGGGTTGGGCTGGAGAATATAGTGCTAGCTTCTTTATTTCCTGACCATTTGAAATCATCATACTTCCTGATCTGCAACTAATTTTTGCATTAATGGTGGCTAACCAAGGTCTCCCTAGGATGACTATATAGCCAGCAAAGTTTACTTTAGGTGATAAGATGATAAAATTAGTAGGGTATTCCCATGAGTCCAAGGTGACTACTATAACCTCTATAAGACCATCTAGAGTGATAGTTGAACTATCAGTAAGTTGTAACACTGTTGGAGTTGTTCTCAAGCCCTCTATACTAAGTCTATGCATTGTATCTTTGGTCATTACATTTATGGCTTCTCCCAAATCTACTAAAGCATTTTTCACAGAGTTTCCATTTATTATCAAATCAACTACTGGGCTTCCAGGGTTTGAATACTTGGGTATAACTACCTTTCCCAACATTATATCCGCAAGTCTCCCTATGACATGAACTATTTGAGAGTCTTTCCTCTTCCTTCTAGGATTTTTAAGGTATGCTTCCTTAATAGATTTTCCATAGATAGGAACATCTTTGATAGCTTGGAAAAGAGGGATTTGGATGTGCATGTTTTTCAGCTACTCAAGAATATCAAACGACATTTCTTCTTGGGATATAGGTTGTTCAATGGTGAGCCTATGTGAAAAAGGAGGATCAACTAAGGTTTGAACATCAGTTTTGTTGGATTTATGAGTTGATTGGGTGGTATTTTGTAGTGTAGCCTCTAGAAGAGGTGCTGATGATGTAGGAGTATCTGCAACTTTTGTGATAATAGGATGTTTAGGTGCAGGCAGAGTGGTATCAGACCTCAAATGGATATCAGATATCTCTAGTGCGTAGGAAGGGTACTGTTGGGTATCCATGGTATACATTAGCTCTTGTTGCTTGCTATTGGGATTAGGTTGTGGTTGAGTAGGTAATTGGGTTGGATTCTGATTAGGACTAGTGGTTGGAGGAGGTGTCATTATTGCCGAAGGAGGCACTGAAGGTGGTAATTGTGGAAAAGAAGGATTGTGGTTAGGCCACTATGGAGGCCCCCTCCATTGGTTATTTTCCTACCAATTTCCTTTTGGTGGTTGCCATTGATTCTAAGGCTGAGGCCACTAGTTATTTTTCTGGTTAGGCTACTAGTTATTTTGTTGGTTAGGCCACTGGTTATTCCAGGTAGGCTGAGAATACTAAGAAGGATTCTGATAACTTTGGTTTGTCCACTGATTATTGTAAGGGTTTGAAAATTGTAATGGGTCCTAAGGCATACCTTGTCTTTAAGCCCATGATCAAAATTGAGCAATGAAGAACACTTTCTCATCATCTCCTTCTATCTTCATGTACTTGGTAGGCAAATTTTGATTCTCCAGGTTCACCACCAGCTTGCATCTATAGTCTTTCTTTTGTTTACAGTAGTGAGGACAGTACATAGCTAACTGTGATTTAGCATGTGAATGCTTCTTCTTGGGATACATGGTGTCAAGATGTGTAGAAACATCATTAATGGTTTCTTTATTGAAATCCACAAGAAAGTTAGATATCTCCAGCTTGGAAATGCCTGAACTGATCCCTTTAGTGACTGTGAATCGATATCCTCTTCCTTTCTTCATAGTTGATCTGGAGTAGTTGAGATAGATTTTCTTGAGGTCATCCCAAGAAGATTATGATACATCCCCAGCAGCCATGAGGTCTAGTGCTTCCAGACAACTATCATTTACTCCTCTTACCAAGACTAGTTTCTGTGAATCCTCAACCAGCACATGTTGGGGATTCTTCTGCATTGTCTATAAGAAATGTGAAACATAATCCTCCAGGGTTTCTTCCTAATTTTTTGACATTCTAAAAATTTCATCTCCCCTCGGGTCACTCCCCTTGCAATACTATTTGTATTCTTGCATAAACAAAGTCTACATCTCATCGTAGGTGCTTGCTAAATTTTCTCCTAAGCCCATGAAACATCGTAAGGCTGACTCTTTCAGTGTTGCTGGAAACAATTTTAGTTTGTGGGCATTGGTGTTATAGTCAAAGCTATGAAAGAGGATGTTGAATCAAAAATAAAAAGGTGTCAGGATCTTTGGTTATCAGGCTATAAAACATTGGAAGTGTGGCAGTTAGTATATTTTTTAGATTAGCATTGTTTATAAGGCTTAGAAGAGGAAACAATAAAGTAGGTTGTACCATTACTAGAGGTATTGGGAACTAGATTTTCTTTTGGAAAAGAATATTAGCTACAGGATTGTTAACAACAAGTGCATTTGGGTTGAAATTATCAAGATAGTTGGCCAAAATTTCAGCAAAAGGCCAAAGACCACTTATATCAAAAGGCTCTACTCGAGAGGAAGATGTTGCAGGAAACTTCGGACTTGTGTCAACAAAAGGTAACTCATCTTCTTCAACTTCTTCATTCAATTTCGTAGACTCTCCAGGAAGAAATCTTCCATATTCATCTCTTCTTCTTCCCCTTCAATGCATCCAAATGAATTCCTCACACTTGTGACACAATTTTAGGACTGCAAACTACTATCTAAAAGCTAGCTAGAAATGAAAAAAGATGCCTTAGAAAGTTTCTCAGCTTGACACCATCCCTGGCAGCGATGCCAAAAATGAACCACCTCATAATAGGTGCTTAGTAATCAAGCCCAAAGCCTCTCTTAGGAATACTTTATTCAATCTAAGGATTACTTCTCCCACCATGAGGTGCATTTAGTCTGTCAACCCGGAGACGTATACTTGAAATGGTATGGCACAGTATGTGCACTAAGTCCCTTAAAGAGTCATTCTACCTATGTTGCAAGAAGGTAAAATGCATGAAATTAATCTACACTAAAGCTGTAGGAAAGGAAACACACTTACTTCTTACTAAAATAAATGTTACAAATTGTAAACTCTACTTAAGCCTATTCTTTCAACCTAGAACATTCACTTTAACTATCCTTGCAGGTGTTGCAGGAACATTCACAAAGTACAATGTTGTAGGAAGAAATTATAATATTCTATCTAAAATGCTAGGAATGCTGAAAGTAAATCTACTCTACTCTATTCTAATCCACCTCCCAAGTGGCCCCCCTTGGTTGGATTCTCCTAATCTACTAACATAAAAGGTAAACCAAAAGTCACTTCATTATATTTCAAGAACTGATTACATAAGAACTATACATAAAACTGGATATGAAATTGTTGTACAAGATGCAAAAAAACTATGTATTCCAAAAACTTTTGAACTTACAAACTAAGATTCAAATCCCTATAAATAGAGGATCAACACTTTATTCTAAAACAAAAAAAAAGAAGAAAATATCTGACTAAAATCATGCAAGAGAAGAAAAGGAAAATGTAACAGCCCACGAATGCGCAATGAGTTCCGGGAAACCAAGTCAAAACGATGATGAGCACAAAGGGAATATAGAAGAGCTACATTCCTACATTTCTGGAATAGTGGCTCCTCTTTTATAAGAATTTAATCCATACTTGTGCAGTATAGTGTAGGGGCCAATTCTTCTCATCTGTACCTTGTGTGGGATTCCTTTCTATAGTCTAGCCTTGTTGAGATGTACCATCACTAGATCCCCAACCTTGAATTGAACATCCCTTTTTCCTTCATCAACCTTACTCTTGATCTTCTCAGTGGTATCAATCAGTGTCTTCTTGACTGTTTCATGAACCTCTTGCATAGCATAGGAAAATTCCTCAGCATATTTACTCCCTTTAACTCCATCCTTTAGTTATTTGAGTTCATAAATGCCTCTAGGGTGTAGGCCATAGATAATTTCAGAAGGACTCTTACCAATAGCCCCATTCATAGTGTCATTGTAAGCATATTCAGCTTGACCTATGACTTGGTCCCATGTCTAATCACACTCCTTTGTTAAGCATCTCAAGAGATTACCTAGAATTCTATTGACTACCTCCATTTGACCATCAGTCTGAGGATGGTATGCAGTTCCAAAGGATAAGCTGGTGCCCCAATTTTTCCACAAAGTCTTCCAAAAGTGACTAATAAAGTTGGTGTCTTTGTCTGACACAATGCTCAAGGGCAATCCATGTATTCTGACTACCTCTTTAAAGAAAAGAGAATCTATTTGACTGGCATCATTAGTTTTCTTGTAGGACAAAAAGTGAGCCATTTTACTAAATTTTTCCACTATTATGTAGACACTATCCATTCCCTGTCTTGACTTAAGCAATCCAACCAAAAATTCCATGATCAAGAATTTCCATGGTCTAGTTGGGATAGGAAGTGGTTTATATAGGCCAACATTAGTAGATGTTCCCTTGGTCTTCTGACACACTAAAAACTCTCAACATACTTCCTAATATCAACATTCATCTTTGGCCAAAAGTAAAATCTCTAAACAAGTTCTTGTGTCTTACTAACCCCAAAATGACCACTCAATGCACCATTATGTTTCTGATGAATCAAATTCTCCCTTATAGACCCTCTAGGGACACATAGTTGAGTTCCTTTAAATAAGATATTACTTTGCAAAGTATATTCACAATATTTACCATGAAAGTGGTTCTGATATTCTTGACATACCTTATAGATGTCTGCAAAGTCTTTATCATCACCATATAGATCTTTGAAGTTGTCTATTCCCATGCTTTGCAGTTGTATCTCCTAGACATCAAGGGCTCTTCTGCTCAAGGCATCTACAAACTTGTTCTGCAATCCCTTCTTGTGTTTGATATTGAATGTGTATGCTTGTAGGTATTCAACCCACTTCTTATGCTTATGACTTAATTTGTCTTGTGATTTAAAGAAGCTTAAGGCTTTATTTTCTGAATAGAATATGAACTCCTTTGGAAGTAGGTAATGCCTCCATTTTATCCATGACTGGACCAGAGCATACATCTCTAGGTCATAAGAAGAATATTTCTTCTCATCTTAGTTTCTCAGAGTGGAAGGCCACTGGTCTTCCATCTTGACTCAAGACTGCACCAATGGCTACATTGATGGCATCACATTCCACTGTAAATAGCTTTTCAAAGCTTGGAAAAAACAAAATTGGTTGGGTTGCAATCTTATTTTTTAGTAGCTCAAAATCATGGTTAGCTTGTTCAATCCAAATAAAGTTAGTCTTCATGCCTCCTTTAATAGTGTCCAACATTGGAGCACATATTGCACTAAATTGCTTAATAAACTTTCTATAGTACTGTGCTAGGCCATGAAAAATTCTTACCTCAATGCTTGTTCTTGGAGTAGGATAGTTTATGATGGCCTCCACTTTACGAGGACCCATCTTTAAGTTACCCTGAGATAGTACAAAAACAAGGTACACTAACTCTATCTTGATGAACTCACACTTTTCTATGTTGATCATCAACTTCTCCTCCTCCACCTTCTTAAAAACTAGTTCAAGGTGTTTAATGTGCTCTTCCCTTGTCTTACTATAGATGATTATATCATCTAAGTAGACCACTACAAAATTTCCAATATAGTCTTTGAGGACCCCATTCATCATCCTCATGAATGTTGATGTGGCATTTGACAACCAAAATGGCATGACAAGCCACTCATATAGTCCTTCTGTAGTCTTGAAAGATATTTTCCTTTCATCCCCTTCATTTACCCTAATTTCATGATAGCCACTCTTTAGGTATATCTTTTCAAATTACTTTACTCCTCCTAGATAGTCCATTAGGTCTTCTATCCTAGGGATAGGGAACCTATACCTAATGGTAGGGATGATGGTTTTCCATCACTCACTATTTCTTCATACTTCTCTAACATCTCTTGTACTTCTTTTGTTAGCTATATCCTCTTCTATGTTTTTTTGGCAACTTCCTTTGGCTTTAACACCTGTGCAAATCCAACTCCTTCCCCTTCTTCTAAAGTATCTAAGAACTCTTTTTCACTCATCATGAGAACATTGGGACCAGTTGTCTTCAAATCTGCATCCTCCAACAGTGACTGGATTTTATATGTCACATTGTCCTTCTTGAAAGAATATGAATTTTTTCACTCCATCATGCATGGCCTTCCTGTCAAATTTCCATGGTCTACCTAGGAGCAGGTGACATGCATCCATAGGTAAGAAATCATGTAAAAATTTATCCTTGTATTTCCCAATAGAGAACTATACCCAAGCTTGTTCATTAACTAGGACATGTTATCCTTTGTTTAGCCAAGTGACCTTATAGGGACTGGTGTGGGGTATCCTTGTCATTTTCAACTTACTGTATGCCACCTTTGACACTATGTTGTCAGTTGACCCTGAGTCTATGATGACTCTACACACTTTTCCCATCATCTTACACTTTACTCTGAATAATGTTTTCCTATGACTGATTTCTCCTTCACTGGCTCTTTGATTATAGTTCTTATTGTCATGAGATTCTCTCCCTCCTCTGATTCTAATGGCACTCCAGGGTTCTTGTTTCCACTTATCTGCTCATGAACATAGTTCACTCTTTTGTCACCTCCTTGAGAGGTACTTCCCTTCTCTGGACACCTATATGTTGGTTGTCCTTTAACTGATTACAGTGATAACATTTCATATTAGAAAAATAGTTGCCGCTTCCTTGACTACTTCCTCTTCCTCTATTATTAGAGCTCCTCCCTCTACTTGAACTTCCACTATTGAAGTTTCCTTCGTGTTTTTTAGTGAGCTTAGTCTCTACTTGACCTTTAGATTTAGATTTTCTTCCACCATAACCACCTCTTTGTCCTCTAGTGTCTCTTCCTCAACCCCTTCCACTTGAAGTGCTTGAATCTTGTTTCTTATTCAAATTGTCTTCCACCTTGATAGCAATTTGGTGGCATTTCTAAATTGTTTCTAGAGTCAAAAGACTCATCTCCTCTTGAATGGTCCATTTAAGTCCATTAAGGTACCTTTCTACCTTCACCTTCTCATCCTCTTCTACTCTTTACCTCATATAAAGTCTCTAAAATTCTTGAGTGTATGAGTTGACATCTAGGTCCTTTTGTCTTAGACCTTGTCTTCTTTTGTGCAACTAGATTTCATAATCCTTAGGGATATATGCATCTCTAACTCTTGCTACCATAGCCTTTCATGAATAAATTGGCCATCTCTCTCTCTCTCTCTCTCTCTCTCTCTCTCTCTCTCTCTCTCTCTCATTTGGATGAATTTCCACCAAGTGAGTGCAAATTCTCTAAGTCTAGCTTTTGCAACTTTCACCTTTTGAGCCTCAGTGATACCATCACCCTCAAAATGGTTTTCTAGTCCCTCTATCCAATCAAGGACTACCTCTAGTTCCATTTTTCCACTAAAATTGGGAACTCCTTCCTATGATTTTCCACTCGTAGCCTTTAGGGATTTCATGAATGGTTCTTGGTTAAGGACAGGTTTAGATTCAGGGACTTCATCTTCAATGGCAATATCTTTTCCTTTCCCTTCCATTCTGTCCTTCACTTCATCTGCTTTCACATCAACTTCATCCACTTTTTTCTCCAATTGAGCCAGCCAATCTTAGAGTAGCCTATCTACCTCTTTTTCATCTACCTACTTTTCCAACTCAGCATTAGTCACCATTGTTGACTCTTTAACTAATTCTTCTGGTTGAAGCATTAACCACAAGCCTGATCAAAAGAGGCTCTGATACCAATCTAATGGAAGAGTCCCAAGATTAGATTGCACTCACTCACCTAAGGTCTGAACTAGCCTTAGTCCACCTAGGATCCTAATTCCGTTTTAGAATCCACCAAAGCCTTGATTCTTAACACCCCAAGTCTATTCTAACTCCACACTATGAGTTAGTTGCTTTGTGCCCAATCTTGAAAGTTTGCCACCATTGAAAGTGGTCTTGACCTCTACACTTCCTTGGATGATTCCAAGCTCAATTCTTCCAAAAAATCCTTAAAAATGCTACAAAGGACATGTCCACCTTCAAGATATCCATATGGCATCTTTTGAATCCCATTTGAATGAGTCTTCTATTCCAAAGTTATCAAGTTCCACCTTCACAATGCTTTTGAACCTATTACTCCTAGTAGACCTATTAGTCCTATCTAGAGGGTTTTTCTGATTTCTTGTCAAAACCTTCCACACAAGCCTAAATAATAACTTAGGACTCAGATACACTTTTCCAAGACCTTAAATATTTTTAGGGTTTTAGCTCCTCAAACCATCGATACACTATTGTCCTGAAATGTAGGCTTTTAGGCCTATTTTCAAGCATTGAAAGTGACACACTAATTTCTTGCTGAAAATGTATCAAGATGAATTGGATAGGATCTATTATTATAGGAAGGGATTAGTTAGACCCTAAGGCTCTTGGAATCACACTTGGTTTCTTTCCCTCACACACTCCTTTGCAATGGAACTTGATTCTTACTTTGATACACCCCTAACCAGACATACATTGTTCACCTAGGGCATAACTCTAAAAATAGTAGATTGAATCTTCAATACCTCTCCTTTCATATATACACTATACATAGGCTCACCTAAAAAATTCATCTACCCTTAGGATATTCCCATGGTTAGATTTCATGTGGGATCCATAGAAACACAAACTACTCTAAACTGAACCACCACACTCCCTAAATCCTAATCAATTTATAATTCTACTAAACTAACTCTATAGTACGTGCAAAAATAATGAAAAAGTCTTGTATGTACCTACTCAACACAAATATAACATTACATCGATCAGTTCAATCCATCTAAATTCTCTGTAACTAAAATTTTTTGAATATTGCTAACAAGACAAAATTGTAAAGCTTCTTACTATTGAAAAACTTGCTTACAGTCTCCTCCTCCTTGGTAAATGAGGCACATACATCCTTAAGATGATTCCTCCATGTTTTTAGGCATTATCCATTAATTTCCCACTCCTACAATAAGGGGAATCCAATGTTGTCGAGTTGCATGCAACATTTGCAAAAAGTTGCAAATGTTGTCATGACAAATTTTGAGCATCTTTGTATTTATGGCCCAATCCTATCTTTTAGGGCCTCTAAACTATATGGTTTGATGAAAAAAGATTATAACACCCTATAAAATAATATTTATAGCTATGCTAAGGTCTAGGATACATTTAGACCAAATTTCCCCATTTAGACCAAAACTATGCATTAAAGTAACCTAACTAGACTAGGTTGGAATAGACACTAACTATCCATCCACCTAGTAACACACCTTACAAGACCAACTAAGGTCCAAATTAAACACACACGTAGACTTGGCTAAGGTTAGTTACAAGCCAAAACATATAGGGTTTAGTAGGTAGCATAGGTGCTCCTACACCAATTAGGGATTATTAGGGTTTTTAATGTATCGCAGGACTTCTAAGAGCCCTTGCAACCCCTTGGAAAACCTTATCATGCACTAATGTATGGTAAGGAATTCTAAATGGTCTTTAGTGGCCTTAAGGGGTCCTAGGACACATTAATGTATTTTAGGATCCTTTAAGACCCCTTACAACCCCTTATAATAAGGTAATTAGTTTTAAGAGGTCATAAGGTTTGCTTAGTAGTTTTAAGGGGTCCTAGGACACATTACTGTGTCTAAAGACCCTTTGATACCCCTTAGGACCCCTTACCGTACACTAATGTATGATAAGGGGTCTTAAGGAGTCCTATGACACATTAATTTGTCCTAGAACCCCTTATGACCCTTTATCATGCCTAAGTTGTAGGGAAATAGGTTATAAGGGGTTCTAGGACCTCTAATGAGCCCTTAGTACCCTTAGGAAAATTCTCTATACATCTTAGGTGTCATAAAGGTTGTTAACTTGACATGAAACACATAAATATGTTCGAGGACCTCTTAAGACCCCTTAGGACCCCTTACCATACACTAATGTATGGTAAGATATCGTAAGATGTCTTAAGGTGTTCTAGGAAACATAAATGTTTCCTAGAGCCACTTATGACCCCTTATGACACATTAAGATCCCTAAGATGTATGATATGGGGTCATAAGTTGTCCTACAGGGTCATCAAGAGTTGTAAGACATATTAATGTGTCCTAGGACCACTTATCACCCCTTAAAACCCATGAAGATCCTTTTCTCTACACCTTAGGGGTTGTAAGGGTTGTTAAGGGGTCCTAAGACACATTAATGTGCACTATGACCCCTTATACCTCTTATCACCCCTTAGGACCCCTTACTATACACTAATGAATGGTAAGGGGTCCTAAGGTTTCCTAAGGTTCAAAAGGGGTACTAAGACACATTAATGTGTCCTAGGAACCCTTCTGAATCTTTAGGAACCTTGAATACCCCTCTCTCTACATCTTAAGGTTCATAAGGGTTGTTAAGGTGTCTTACGACACATTAATGTGTCCTAGGACCCATTAGACCAGTTACAACTCCTTAAGAAGGTGTGTTTGTATGTTAGTGTGTGTGTGTCAGAGAGAGAGAGAGAGAGAGAGAGAGTAAATCTTAGGGGTTCTAAGGGGTCATATGACACATTAATGTGTCTTAAGACACCATAAGACACTTTATGACCCCTAAGATATACTCTTAATCTTCCCAAGTGATTGCAAGGGGTCATAAGGTGTTGTAGGATGCATTAATGAGTCCTTATACAAGCCTTAACACACCTTATGACCTTTAAGATGTACTCTTAGGATTCTTAAGGAGATGTAAGGGTCATAAGGGGTTGAAGGACATATTAATGGTTCATAGGACACCATAGGAAACCTTACAACCCTTAATATGTACTCTTAGGCTTCCTAAGGGGTCGTAAGTGGTCATAATATGCATTAATGTGTGCTAGGATTTCTTGAGAAACCTTACGACCACTTATGAACCCTAAGAATATATCTTAGGGTTCCTAGTAAACATTAACAACTCTTAAGGGGTCATAGGACATATTACTGTGTCTTAGGACACCATAAGACCCCTTTCAAGCCCTAAGATGTACTCTTAGGATTTGTAATGGGTTATGAGGTGTCATAATGGGTGCTAGGACCACTTAAGACACCTTAAAATGCCTTAGAAACTGTAATAATACATCTTAGGGGTCCTAGTATACGTTAAGGTGTCCTAAGGGTTCATGGGAAATATTAATGTGTTTTACAACCCCATAAGACTCCTCAAATGTACTCTTTGGCTTCTTAAGGGGTTGTATGATGTATTAATGGGTGTTAGAACCCCTTAATACACCTTATTACCCCTTAGGAACCTGAAGAATACATATTAGGCATCCTAGTATATGTGAAGGGGTATTAAGGGGACATAGGACACATTACTATGTCTTAGGACCCCTTAAGACCCCTTACGACCTCTCTCTCTCTCTATGTGTGTGTGTGTGTGGTAAAATTCTTACTCTTTCTCACTCTCTTGGATTCTTTCCTAAGTTCATTTACATTTTCTTTAATGTTTCTAACATCATCATTAACTTTATGTCAATTTGTGGACCAATGAATAAAACTATGAGGGCAATTATGAAGGAATTCAAATGGACACATGTAATAAAAAGGAGTTTTAATTGGCTAAAGCTGAAGGTGACAAAATAACCAATATTATATTTACCTACTTTGAACAAGGTATTTCTAGTAGATTGTGATCCCAGTGGAAATATAATTGGAGTTGTTCTATGTCAAGGGAGACTTGTCGCATATTTGAGTGAAATGTTTCATGATGCTTAAAGAATATATTTCATGTATGATTAAGCCTTGAAGAAATGGATATATTATTTGTTACCTAGGGAGTTTGTACTATATACTGTTCATAAAGCCTTGAAGTACTTGAGCAACCAAGATAAGATAAATCAGATACATATGAGATGGGTTGAGTTCATACAGAGCTATACCTTCATGTTGAAACATAAGAATGGTGTGAAAAATAGAGTTACTAATGCTTTGAGTATGAGAAGGAATTTTCAGATTGAAATGAAGATTGCAATATTGAGATTTGAGGAGTTTAAAAATTTCATGAGGATGATCCCGACTTCACTAAACCTTGGAAAGATTACAATGATCTAATTGTTGCAAACATAAGTAAGTGGTTATATTATTTTATTCAAGATGGGATGTTAATCAAAGGAAGTAATTTATGTATGCCTAGAAGTTATATGTGAGATAATGGGTGCCAGCAAGAAGTTGGGTCCACTTTTTGGGCAAAAAGTGGAAGTGTTTTCCCTGATTTTCAAGTTGTCTGTCAATTGATGTCAAAATTTGAGGCACTTAGAGATTGAATATCAAAAAAATCCACTAATAGAAAATGTAGTGCTCAGAGTCTATTTTTCAAATATGTAATTTATTTAAATACCCACATAGTAGAAAATATATTTAGTAGGCATGTTTAAAAACCTATTTTTCAAAATGTATGTTTCAGGACCATACCCCGCATGTGTACGGCCACCCTTTTTTGAAGTAAATAAATGAATTTTTCTAAATCCTTTTGGGGGAAGGTACCTAACACATCAAA
>MU224512.1:777057-793797 GCA_018584345.1 Thuja plicata
GATGATGAGTGTATCTTCCTGATACTCTCCAAGCTTCATGGTCCTTATCAGATTTTCACTTCTACCTTCTACTCCACTATGGATGCACTGGGTGCTCGACATGTTATGCCCTCTTTTGAGACCTTCTATGACAAGTTAACTCATGAGCAGTCCAAGCTCAGTCAGATGGATTCTCTTACAGGTTCACAGTCACAGGCATTGCTTGCCAAGTCATCTCAGGATACATAGAAGCTGAAGCCGAAGCAGATATGTGATTCCTCTTTTCAGCACTCTACTGGCCCACCATCTTCTTCTAAGAAGGAGAAACAGAAGTCTCAGAACCCCACTTGTTCGTATTGTCAGAAGGGGCCCCATGATGAGTCCCAGTGTTTTCAGAAGAGATTCGATGGCTATGAGAAATAGATTTCAGATTTGCAAGCTCTCCTTCAGAAAAGCACTATTTCCTCTCCATCCTCTTCCATCTCATAGGGGTCTTCTTTTTAGTCTTTTGCCTCTTCTTCGACATCTGGACAGGATTTTGGACAGGGTCATGCATTACAGGCATCTGTTGCATCCCCTTCACAGGTCCTTTGGATACTGGATTGAGGTGCTTCTCACCATATGACATCTTCTCAGGATTTGTTCTCTTCTTTTGAGGCTTCTCCTATTCCTCATATTCTCATGGGGATAACACTATACAGATAGTCTGCGGGACAGGTTCGGTCAGCATTCAGGATGGCACATTCAATGATGTATTGTATGTTCCATCTCTCTCTGCAAACCTTCTCTCAATTTATTAGATTACACGCAATGGATCAGGGAAGACAGTTGAGTTCACAGCCGATTCAGCCTTCATCAGGGATAGTGTGATAGGAGTCATTATTGCTATAGGGATAGTTGATCATTCCACCCGTCTCTATACCTTCTCTCACTTTGGTCCACCATCTCCATTGTCGGAGCTCAGCTCTCCTCTTTCAAGAGAGCATCATGCAGTGCAGTCAGGTCGCTTGAACCTTTGTGTTGTTCCCGAGACCAGTGTTGTGACTGCCACACCTCATCCTGAGGAGTACTTTTCTCTTCAGCAGGATTCAGCTTCAGCACTGCTTGACCCTTCAGCTCCATTCATCGAGCCACCAGGTGCAGTTGTTGAGGACTCTATAGAGGACATTCATCTCCTCTTTGCTGACAATGTCAGCACACCTATCATACCTCTTACATTGGGGATTCCCTTTTAGGATCCTCATGTCTACTCCTTTGAGCATCAGCTTGGCCTTTCGGTGACACCTCATCTTTCAAGGTCACCTCTTCAGTGCCCAATTCCTTTCACTCCTTTTCATTGGAGTCATGGTAGTTTGTTCAGTGATCTAGGGGTTCTTTCATTCCGGGGGGGCTTTGGAGCCTTGACCCTCTCTCACGGGGGGGTTGGTAGCACGCATTGTACTACTATATTTGAGAGAGTCTCTTGAAGTCATTCTTTTTTTCTTTGCTTGCTTTTATATCTCTTTTTGGAGAGGAGTTTTTCCCACTGGGTTTTCTCATTTTTCTTCGGTTTATAGAGATTTCCTTGTTGTTGGGTACCTGATCAGGCCTTGTTGCTGGGACCCTATTTCCTTGCTTTCATAGCTGTGCTAGGTTAGCTTACCTCCTGAGCTTCGCTTAAGGGGGGGTGTTAGAGTAATTAATTAGTTTACTTACTCTTTTTTCACTTAAGCTGCCTCTTAGGTGCATATAATTAATACTTTATATTAATTATATTGCGCAACCTAGTCTTTTGGTTTTAGGGTTTGTTCACCTTTATAGGCTAAACTTTGTAATGTTTTTTTCATAACTTAGAGAATAATATTATGAGTCTCCTTTTGAGCATCTCTGAGTTCTACTTTTTCATTCTTGTGCTTCTTCTTTGTATCAGGTTATTTGCATGCAGGTGTATTCGGGGTTTGTGGATTTGCATGTGTCAAATCCTACATATTGTGGATTCATTTTCATTTATCATACATCTAGAATTGTAGAGTGAAGAATTGCTAGGTCTTCTTTGTTCAAAGGGCATAAATTGTTCAATTTCAAGGTAATTCTCCAGTTTTCAGGGTTCTTGAATTGCTAGCAGTACATAGAGAAGAAGAGTGAGTCCTGAGAGGAGATTTGTCTCAATATCAGTAAAAGAGAAAGAGAAAATAGAGAAAGATGAGTAAAGTAGTCAGTGTGGCTTCTACTAGCAGAAAGAGTGACGAAGTCGATGATGATGCTAAGGGAAAGAGGAATTTCTCTGATGAATTCCTAAAGTTATTGCCTGGGTCCACATAGAACAAGAGGGAAAATGCAAACTTATTGGCAGACGACTACTGTGAAATCAAAGATGCCTGTACACCAGGTTCCACAGGTTTTTCTCTATTTAACTATTTTTATAATAATTCTGATAATGCCACTCCCATATCAAACCCTTGGACTAGTGGCCTTGCTAGGTTAATTATCCCTGATGTTTATATAGATGTAGACTTGTTTCTAGGTCTTTCCAGCCATTATGATGCTCTATCTAGGACAATTAAGAAAAGTGATGGTACTGCCCTATTAATTATGAAAAGGAATTCATTCATGCAAGCCTTTGGCTTATACAGTACCATGTCCACCAAGATAAATATTACTAAGAAAGAAGAGAGGTATAGGCTACAACATGGAGTTGCTAGAAACCAATTGCAGAGGCATATTCTTAAGGAGGTTAGGAATCATATTACCCCTATACCTCGAACTACACCCTACTATTTGAAAGATTTACATTTCTATATTAAGTACATTGCTTATGCTTTGTGTAGACTATTGGGTATAGATGGAGGAGCAGAGAAAATAAACTTTGGAATTTTAATGATGGTACTAGATTTGCAAGATGTGCATTCTAGCACTAGTTATGATTATATATAGTACATTATTGATAAAATGCATGAGGGATTTGTAGCTGTGTAGAAGAAGATGAAAGATCCCAAGGAAAAGGAACCTAGGTTTTTTCATTATTCTATCCTGATGCATTTGTTGTTGCATTTCAATCATGGGATCATGAATGTGAACAATTTGAACCCTCAGAGGATTTTTCAGGACCAACCCAATCCTATTCAATTTTGGGTTAGGATATGGAATTATACATCCAAGGACTATGAATTTTGTGGATTTGAGAAATGGATTGTATATCCCTTGATGCAGAGCATGGGTATTAGTAAGACTAGACTCCCAGTAAAGGTACTACAATTGTTGAGACCTTGTGAGTATGTGGATAAATGGGAGGGTGACCATAATTGGAGAGATGTCTTTTTAGAGGAAAATTTTACTATGATAAGGGTATATGGATGCACACATCCTCCTCATGTTCTCCCATATCATGTTCCATCTAGAGTTGCAGCTATGGAGTTTATCTGGAAGCTTTTGTTAACAGACAATGAACATTTTGCATCACATAGAAAGGGGACATTAATCCCTATGCAATTTAAAATCTTCCAGTTTACTATTGGTAAGGGTGCTATTGATTTGGTGAGCACATGGCTAGAAAGCTGCAAGATGAGAGAAGCATTATACAAATACATTGACCCAGAAGGATTTATTGCAGGAGCTAAGAAACTCCTAACTCCTACCATACCAAATACAAATTTTCATGGTTTTTGTGTGGAGGAGGATGTTAGAAGGAATATCCTTGATGAGGATGAGGTAAGGAAAATAAGGGAGAGATTTTAGGAGTTACTAAATTTGGAAAAGAAAATAAGAAGAAATGGACTATCATTTGGAGGTTTTTACCCTGACCTACCTTATTTTGATAAGATTAAAGCTATGATTAATAATTTTTATATATTTTGTGAGTAGTTGGACAATGTTTTAGATACAAAGAAAGGAGGAAAAGAGCCTAAGTATTCAGAGTCTAAATATGAAAGTGATAGTGATGGAGAATATGCCCATCCACCTCAATTTGACCAACCTGAACAGAATGTTTCAGAGGCAACACAGGTACAGGAAGAACAAGGCCATATCATAGACCTGATTGAGGTGTCCCAGCTAGATGATGTAGAAGAGCCTACCACTAAGAGGCAAAAGGTTGACCCTGGTCAGACCTCCTCTGTTAGAAAATAGAAAAAAGGAGATAGAACAAGTGATCTTATTCCTAGTCACAGATTATATGATCATAATTTGAGGAAATTCATCAAACAAGGAAAGAGGAAACAACTTGATGAAGAGGAGAACATAGAATTGCCTCTTAAGGTATGTATTGATGAAAGGATACTTCACTAGTAGTAGTTCCTAAGTGATGATAGTTTTATTAAAACTAACGAATTTAAAGATTTTTTGAGATGGCACAAGAAGGAACAAATCAGGGAACAACTGAAGACAGATGGTGAAGAAATAATTACAAATGAGGCTTTGCTAGTTTTTCAAGCCTATGACCATGATAGTGAGGATGTCTCTCTTGATGAGGCAAGAAAAATGGTTTTAAACAATGGGATTTTTCTTGCTGAGGGCTGGGATTTAGCCTCAACATTCATTATTGACAAAATTAGAAAACAACCCAATCTTAAGTTGGCAAGTGAGATCCAGATGGGTGACATGATTAAAGGATTTGGATATAGTCAAAAGTCACAAGCCTTTGCCATGTGGAACTTGAGTCCAGGAGACCAAAAGCCTCAAGTGGTAAATATTCAGGAGAGCATGATGGGGAATCAAATGGTCTGGACTGTGCAAAATACTGGAGATCTTGAGATTTCTCAGATCATGACACATTGGGCACACTTAAACAAAGATAAAACAAAATAATTGTCTGAGAAGTATGGAATTTTGATTGAGGAAGCTAGTGCCCTAGAAAAGGATAGGGAGTTATGTCACATAAAGATACATCAACAAGATAAGGTAATTTCTTAGATGATAAAGCAATTGTAGGAGAAACCTATAGTGGTTTATGTGCCTTCAGTACAGCCTTTGCAGATAGAGGAGAAAGCTGAAAAAAAGGAATTAGTTGAGACAGAGGATGTGGGAAAAAAGAACAATGAGGTAGCCCTAAATGCATTCATATGCATAGGATAGATATAATCAAAGACAAAACATATGTCATCCTTAATGCTTACAATAAATTACCCACATTACATGCTGAAGTATTAGGGTATATTGCTATTTTGAACCCTTATTTTGTTACTTGGTCTCCTAGGGTCCAATTATTTGAAAAGCTTGCCTCTTTGTAGCCACTTAGATTAGATTTACCTGAGATTGTGATAGAGGTAGAGGATGAGATTAAAAAATTAAATATATCTTTATCATTCTTTAAAGGAAAGCTAAATCAGATAGAGGCTAAATTAAGCCTATTTTCACCAGATTTTAATAGGTTTGTTCCTCCTTTGAAAGGAGAAGATGATCAGGTCAAGGTCTTGGAGGCTTGGAGGAGTGAATTTGATAGTAGAATGCCAAGTAGTGAGGCATTTATTTTAGGATCTGATTTAGATTTGGATGGTTTTAATAAGATTTTGGATGAGGCCTTTAAGGCAGAAACTAACATAAACAAGTTTTTAATGGATGTTAAAAGCATCACTAATGTCAGATGAGAGAGGTAGAAAGGGAAAATACACAGCACATAGAGTTTTAAATGGCCTACAGAGGATGAAGTGACAACATGGGACTTGATGACCAAGCCAAAGAAAAAGAAGCCTGTGGTAGTAGAGGAGGATATCCTGGATGAAGAATAAAGAGGAACACTTGGCGCCTGACCATTGAGCACATGGAGGTTAGTTATTATAAAAGACAAGTGTATGTTAGCCTAAATTGACGGTCACTTGGTATCATTATGAATATCAAATGCTATCCTAAAAATTGTCAGAAAAAGGCATCAAATTCCAAAAGAAGACAAAGAAGATCATATCTCATCCCCTGTTTTTGTCTCTCCACCGCTTCTACATTATCATTATTTGTCTTTTCTGTACTTTTAGGGTTAGGTTCCTTAAACCATCTGAATCTTGTTGCATCCTGATGTTAAGGATTCCAAGATGGTTAAGGACCTATAAATAGATCAAATTTGTAATTGTAAGAGATAGATGAAATATATTGAAAACTAGACTTTCAAAATTTTAGTCTGTGTCTTTGAGATTTTTTGAGCTTTTTATGTATTGAAGTATAAACATATGAATAAAATAGAGTGCAACTTTACTCTATCTTATTATTGTCTCTTTACTTGTTGTGTATGCTCTTTTATGTTTAAATCTGTAAGGCATTTTTAAGCATATTAGTTACAAGGTAGCTATCTAAATGCTTGCAAGTTTCTTTCAAGGAAAGAACTAAGTTTTGTGAGTAGTTTCAGGGAGAATAATAATTTTTAAGGATTTGATACAATATTGTAGAGGTGATAGGATAGTTTGTAAGGCATTTTATCTGAGTTGCATGTAGGTTGTAAGGCATCTTACAGTATTTTGTTTTTATATTTCTATGGATCTTCATTTATTAACTCTATAAGCCCAAAGATAGACACTGGTCTAGGAACTTGTTTGGTAATCTATCATCATCCAAATATCCAAAGCTATTCAAACCAATTACTTTAGAATATTTTTGTAAAATCAATTGTACTCATAGTGATTACAGTTGAAGTTTGTTGATTTCTTAAAGAGTAAATCAAATAGGTTATTCCTCCTAGATTCACAAGAATTGCAAAAGGAAAGAAAGATGAAATTCCCTATTATGTTGCTGTCTGCTATCATTAAGATATTGATTTGGACTCTCAAGATTTTTCTCAGAATAGTCATAATTATCTACATTGTTATGTACATGTCCCTATAAAAATAGAGCATTCAACACATAAGTAAAATCCACTCTAAAGATACTGTCAAGTCAGTAATCAGTCATAGGTAATACCTTCCTGAGTCAGTGGATCTCAAAAAGAAGGAGGTGATAATAAGTATCCCCAGTATTATCAAAATACCTCATCAATTAGAAGTTTTCTCTTTCTTGAGTCAAAGTATCAAAGTCATTGGGAGTCATAGAGTTATTTAAGTATTCAAGAAATTTTAGAGGCCCTGCAAGAAAAAACTCTAATAGTGTCCACTTCAGAAAATTGTAAAAAATCATACTTTCATCAAAAAATTAGTAGAAACTTCACTATTTGGAGAATGCAAGGGAGTCGGTTAAGGCTTACAATTTGATCACTTTTGATGATCTACTCTATTAGGATTATTAATGTGGAGACCTGTTAGGATCTACTCTGTTAAGAGATTTAGCAAGACTGATGTAGTGTGCACTCGGTTAAGAGATTTACAATAGGATTGTTAAATCCACCTTCCTTGAAAGGATTTCTTAAGTGTACCCTACTTGTTAGAATGTGTTCAATATGTTTGACCCAAATGTATGCAATCTATAATTTCTGATTACAGATCCATTAAAGCTTATAGTATATGAATATCACCTATAGTGATTGATTAATACCTTTTCCTTCTTGTCGGTAGCCTTGGTTCCTATTCTTGAAAAATTATTTGATCTTTTTCTGTGCTTCTACATGTATTCTCTTATTTGATCCTTAGATTCTCTTAGTAGCTATAATAATCATCAAAAAACATGTTCATAATTGATTGAGCATCTATTTATACAAGTTCTTTGACCTATTTTAGAATCACACATTACAATGTTAACTCTGGATCCAAGGTATACAACTTGACCTTGATCCTTTAGTTTGCATTTTTTAAATCAGTTAAACTGATACAAAAAATAATAATTACATTTCTTTTCTCTTATGTAATGGATTTAAAACAAATCAAGAATCTAAATATAAAACTTTAGTGATTTATCTGATGTGGAAAGTCAGATCCACTTTTTGCGGGATGTAACTGACTATCGGTATCTGATCGTCAGTGTGAGCTGAAAGTTCATCAGTGTTCCTTCTTTGAACTGATCATCAGGTTCCCTTCATCTATCGGGTTCCACTCTTGACTATTTCATCAGGTTGCACTGTTGGTTACTTGTCGGGTTCCTTTTTCTTTTCTATCATCGAGTAACACTGAATAGTCTTGCATGAGGATGATTTGTACTTAGCAATATTAGTAACATTGGCATCAGGTAGTGTTGTTCCCTATCTGTTGGTGTAGTATAAACTGATGATGTTTATCATGTTTTTCCTTATATATACTAATGATAAAATATAATGCATTCAATCTCCCCCTTTGACATTAGTATCAAAAACTGATATGTGCAAAACACTAAAGTGTTTAGTATGTACACCGAGTATATATCCTTGTCAATATATGACTCCCCTAACTGTATGCATCAGTATAGTATAAGTATATGTACATGTGTACTTGCCTTTGTACTATACATTCCCCTTTCTTTCTTTCCTCTTTCTAAGGACTAATTGTACATATCATTTCCCCCTTTTTTGATAATCATGACAAAAATGTACAACTTATAAGTTGTAAAAAATGTGACAAAAATGTGTAACTTACAGAGTGTCAATAATGTGGGAGTGACTATTCTTGATATCTTCTATCATTTTCTCCCAGTTCTCTTTAAGGATTTCTAGTGCCATGTGCTCTAGCTCAATCCTGGCATGCGTATCATAAATGTTGTCTAGGATAGACATTTTTGGGGTAGCAATAAGTGTTCTTTCATCTTTCATATGGTGTTGCAGTAATGTGAGAGTTGGTAAGAGTTGAGCTTGAAGCTCATTCACCTCATCTCTAAAATTTTTTTCTACAATCCGTATATCCTGTCTCATCTTCCTAGCTCTTCTTGAGCTGGTCTTGGTGCAATTTGATTGCATCTTCATTATTTATGAGACCTTGTGCACTTGCTTGAAGATCAGCATCAAATTGTGCTATCTTATCTTTATACTCCTTGGTGAGTTGATCTAACATGCACAATTTCTGTATTACGAATATTGTTTCTGAAATTATGGGGTGTAATGTGCTTATAAGTTCAAATAGCTTCACCTTTTGCAGTGCCACTTCTTGGATTATTTTCTCTGCTAACTTGAATTCATATTTATTTTCAAGTCTTGCTTCCATAGCCTTTTCATCATCTATATTTTGAGATGTGATAGCATCGGTGAGAACCATTAATTGATCAAGCATGGGAGTTGTTTGATCAACATCTGTATCAGGTACAATTTGTTGGAGTATTCCTTTTACAATTTCAAGTACCTTTTCTTCTTTTTTGGCCTTTCTTAGCTTATTCTAGATAGCTTTACTCTCACAAAGTCTATCATACTTTGTCAACTTAGTAGGATCCAATTTTCTAGGATCACATACTAGAATCTCAATTATTTCATCCAGAGTGAGTGGATTTTTTTTCTTGCTCTTCTTCTTCCTTGAGATTTGTGTAGAAGCAGATATATGAACTACCATTTCTAGTTCATTTTGTTTCTCTGAGGCACTCGGTGAATTATTTGTAGATGAAGCCTCTTGTGACTTATTCTTAGGGTTCACCTATTGGTTAGGTGAAGATGTCTCTTCATCAACCTTTGGTTTTTCAGTAGATTTTTCTTTTATTTTATTTTGTGGTTCATCTATCTTTTCTTCTTCACTCTTCTCCTTCTTCTTTTCCTCCTCAACTTCTTTTTCTCCTTCTTTAATCTAATCAATAGAATTCTCTTGATGACCATTGGTAGTATCTTGTTCTGTATTTGTATCTTTTTATTCATCTATTGTATCCTTTTTTTTTTGCATCACCCTTGTCTTCGGGTATGCTTGTATCTACGACAGTATATTCTTCATTTCCTTCTAGCAGATTGGTTGTGTTCATCAATACTGACATATTGTTTTGTGTGCCCACCTGTGTTGCATCTAGAGGTGTGTCTTGCTTGTCAGTTTGAGCTTGTTGAGCAGTGACATCTTCATCCTTTTGAATTTGTTCTACGGGATCCGGTCCTGTTATGTCAATGATTGAAGTGTCTGGCCATGTATCATCAATAACATCCATGTCCTTATTTCCTTGTGTGTCCAATACTTGTTTATTTTCTTGATCCTTAAGAGATATGAATATTACATCATCATCTTTCAGTGGATCCTTATCATAATAATAGTGAGTGATATCTTGAATTTCAAGATCATCCATGACTTTATCTAAGTCAATGGGCTCATTATTATCCACATTATACAAAGCAATGTGCTCTGGACTTTCTTTATCTTTCTGCTCCTCTATATGAGGTGTGTCTGTGAGAAGTAATGGATTCTCACAACTTGTTGATTTTGTAGGTAGATCAAGAATTTGTCTCTATTTTGCATTTGCCATGCTTTCCAGTTCTACTAGCTTATCATGTAGTACCTTCTAGGCTCTTATCTTTGCCACAAATTTATTGAAATACTTTTTCATCATTTCTTTTATTTCTTCCATTTTGGATTTAGGAGGCATGAGTGTTACAAGTATCCTCTCCCTTGTTTCCTTTTCTGTGTGCAAAGCATAAGACAATCGTGATGATATTCTATCACTCAGTTATTTGTGTGTTTTGTTAGCAAAATCAACTAGTACATATTTGAAGTTGACCATAGCCCTGAATATTACATCTTCTATTTTATTTTTGTCCCCGGGCTCCAGTTTTACCCGTTGTCTGATTTTCCTATCAATCATGGTACCTATTGTAGCAATTGAATCAACAGTATCATCAATTGTTCTTGGGGTTAATCTTTTCTTTCCTACTTTTGGCTCATCTAGTTTTGAATCTTCAATGTCATCTTTGGTCATGATGAGTCTTCTCCTCCTTTTGGTAGGTGTTTTCTTCTCTATTTGATACTTCCTCTTATAGGTCCTCGCTTGACCTTTCTTAAGAGTTGTTGTATCTTTCTTTGCAGTTTGGTTCCTTGTCCTCTGAGCTGCTATGGTCCTTGGTTTCTTGGTTGGAGGTGGAGGTACATCATACTTTGTGGATTCAAAATCTATTTCTTTCTCATCTTTCTCTTCACTGATGGTACCCTGTTCCTCGGTGTCTTCTATTTTTATTTCTCCTCCTCATTTACCGAAAAAATATTCTCAAGATTCTTTACCATCTTGTTTTTCTTGTTGACAGTATTCTTTATAACTAGGCCTATTTTTATCTTAGACTTTGCCTCTTCATATGTTCCAAATCTTGGTTTTTTACTGTCAAGTGGTTCATTCAATAGTGCATCAATTGCATTTGTTTCTTGATCTATCTTAATCTCATAGTCAAGTGGGTGTAACCAGACTATTCTTGATACAACTAGTTTAATGTGAGTAAAATCTAAATCCACCATAAAGCATATATCATCCCTATGCTTTTCAATTAATTGTTCAGGGATCCTTACTCTCTCCATCATCTTTTCCTTCAAATCAAGAAAGTATTCAGTCATCACTGAATCAAAGTTGTCACCTAGTGACTTGATAAGGTCACTTATCTATAATGTGACTGGCTTGGTTTTGTTCCACTTTACTTTTCCAACTGAAGGAAAGTATTCTTGAAAATAAAAGAATATACACATTATAAGTGAGCCAAACTTACATGTGTTTGTCTTGGCAGACTTGATTGTTGTCATATTATCATCAAGTTGCTTCAGTAGGATCTCACATAGATCCATTTGTATTCCCTTTGTTACAATCTTGCAAGTTGTGATTACTGCAATTGATGCTATCTTGTTTAGCCTACTAGCTTGAAATATTTTGTAACCTATCACACATGCACCAAACCTCAGTTGCTTGTTGGTTATGGTGTTCACCTTAAGTCCTTGGTTATCCCATATAACATTGGTGAGTTTTTCAAATTTTGGTCGAGAGGGATGCTTGTGAGCTTTTGGTTTGTCAGTAATAGGGTAACCTATTACAACATGCAACACATCCTTTGTTATCTACTTGTGTTCATCTTGCCATAACTTCTGATCGTAAATTCTTCTTAGAACTAACCTAGTCCAATTGGTTTTGAAAACCCTCAGGAAATATAATGAATTTGTTATCCCTTTTACTTGCGAGTGCTTGTGTTCTTCCTTTAGGTTCCCTTATTCATCACATAGCTTCTTATAATCTTGATCTATCTCCAGATCACCAATCTCAACAATATTGTAGTAGATGTATGCTCTAACATCTTCTATCAGCAAAACCCTAAGTGGAATTTTTGAAAATGCGCCAGAATCATCAGGTTGTGATGCAATCTCTAGGAATATCTTGTATTTTGGTTCCACACAAGTTCTATTCTTTATCAACTTAATGAAACTCTTCTTTTCACTCTTCAATTTGACTATTCTTGAAGTCATTTTCATTGTTTCAAATTTAGTTCTTTTTTGAAAATAATAACATAGTTCTTTGGTACGCTTGGTACTTACTTCGATCTGTGTAGTTTGTGAGTGAATGGTTTGGAGTGTGTTGGATTGAGTCAAGGAAAACTGCTAAATGCTCTCTTTTTTCTCTATTTTCTCTCTGTTTTGTTTGCTCAATTCACTTGTGAAGAATGAAGTTCTCCCATTGAGTATTTATAGACTTTTTCCCTATCTATCATAAATGCTAAAAAACTCCTTGGGTCATGAGGACAGAGTTCATCGGGTAAAATTTCAAATAACATTCTCGGTGTTGACATGATTCTTGGGATAGCTGTTAAGATCGTTTCTTTCACCGACGGATCTTAGTGTAGTGTTAATACAATATTGTAACTTTGCTTCCTTACCGACAGGTGTTGGATTACATTAGCGACTTAGCCTTTTTATGTGTTGACCGACAATTCTCGGTAACTTTAGACAGCCCATCCTTTTATGTTCACTAATGATTTTTAGTATGTGTTTACTGATGGGGCTGTATTCTTAGAATTATAAAAAGTAACATAATATGCATCTTTATTCATGCAGATTTTGACTATCTATCAATTTGTATAATGGAACTGATGCAAAATATGATTTGGTGTTGGGCAGTTCCATACTTACTTATTCATCTTTTAGGTGGGGGTGGTGATGTCACTAGATCCATGGGATGAGGTGGACCACCTACTACATTGCTTGGTCTAGCTTCTTCAATGGTTGAAGCTTTCCTCCACATTTGCTTTCTCATTTTCTTGATGTCTTCAATCTTCAATGGTGTTACAATTTGCAAAAGTGGCAATTTCTATTATTTGGTCTCTACAGTCCTTCGTTAGATGTCCAACCTTATGATAGTGTAAACATGCCATTCCAGGGTTGGTCAAGCCTCTGGACATTTTGGTCCATGTTCTCATGTAGTTTGCAGAAATGTAACCATATCTAACACATGTTGTGCAGTTTATGCATGTATTGTAATCTCAAACATATGAATTATCGACTCTGCTCAGTTTATATGCATTTTCTTCATTTTTGGGTTTCCATGGTTCAATTTTGTTCTTCCTATATTCAAGAGATGTGTGCCCATGCATTTTTCATGTGGGACAATACTTTTTCATATAGGTTTCCTTCTTTGGTTGTTTCACCTTTGATTTACATTAATATGCTTTATGTCCTTTCTTGCTACAATTATAGCAATGTCCTATGAATGTAAATGTGGATTTAGGAATACCTTTTTATTTTCTCATGCAAACATTTGAGGTGTGGCCTTGCTTTCCATAGTGATTGTATGTCAGCTTCCTTGGTCTAGGATTGATGTAGGCATCTTTTGGATTAGATTCATTTGATGACTCTCCATGCTCGGTGTACCCTAGTCTAGTGTTAGTGTTGGGACTTCTTTGTGCATTAAAGAATTCATCCATCCTTTTTGTACTCTCTTCAGCTCTCTTAATCATGTCATTATGATGTTGTTGAATTATAACCTCATGCTTTAGTTTTTCATTCTCTTCTCTTTGTTCACGGATAATCTTTATTCTTTCAATGAGTTCCATATTCATTTTGTTTGCTTCTTGACTCATAAGAATAATCTGATTTGTAACCTCATGGTGATGCTCTGTAAGTCTTTGTATCTCAGACTCTTTTTCTTATATATTTTATGTGATCTCTTTTCTATCATCAATAGCTAGTGTTATTTCTTGTTCATCTTTCATAGCATTGTTCATGACATCAATCATTCTTACCATCGGTGTCTCTTGACCGATTTGTAGATATTTGACTTGTCCAGGCAGATGTAGATTGATTTTAGTTAGCCTTGTAATGCTTTCTTCTGATGTATCTGATGCCTTGTTTGTATTTGATCCTAAAGACTCAAATAAATCTAGAATCTCTTCCTCATGATAATCTCTCTCACTATAGCAAGAAGCGATAGTCTTTCTTTCATCCAACAACTGGCTCATGTTGATTCTAGCTTCTTTATACTATTCATAGAACATCTAAATTTCAAGATTTTCATTCTCAATATTTTTATCAAGTATGTACTTCTCCATTGTATGATATTTTCTCTTAAGCCTTTAAGCTTTCAAAGAAGAGACTTAGGCTCTGATACCAATTGTTGGGATTAATGGGAAGCAGTACTAATAGGGGAGGGGTGAATAAGTACCTCTAAAATTTTTAACACTTTTCATCTTTCTTCATTAGCAATCAATCTGTATTGTAGTACCGACCAAATCTGATGTTCTTTCTTATGAATGTAATATTAATTCATAAACTTAATTTTATGCAACATTCATAGAAACATTCATGAAATTAATATAAACATAACACAAGATATGATATCGTAGAAAACTCCTATTAGGCTTGTAAAAAATGCGATGGGGATGACACCCAAAAAATTCACTATCTGCAGAATGGAAGGGAGCCGCTTAAGGCTTACAATTTGATCACTTCTGATGATCTATCCTGTTAGGAGTATTAATTTGGAGACCTATTAGGATCTACTATGTTAAGAGCTTTAGCAACACTGATGTAGTGTGCACTCAGTTAAGAGATTTACAATAGGATTGTTAAATCCACCTTGCGTGAAAGGATTTCTTAAGTGTACCCCACTTGTTAGAATGTGTACAATATGTTTGACCTAATTGTATGCAATCTATAATTTTTGATTACAGGTCCATTAAAGCTTACAACATATTAATATCACCTATAGTGATTGAATAATTCCTTTTTCCTTCTTGTCGGTAGCCTTGGTTCTAGTTCTTGAAAAGTGATTTGATCTTTGTCTGTTCTTTTGCATATATTCTCTTGTCTGATCCTTAGATGCTCTCAATGGCTACAATCATCATCTAAAAAAAATTTCATAATTGATTGAGCATCTATTTATACAAGTTCTTTGACCTATTTTAGAATCATGCATTACAATGTTAACTCTAGATCTAAGGTATACAACTTGACCTTGATCTTTTAGTTTGCATGTTTTTGTTAGAATAGTCCCAAAGGATAACTGAGAGGGGGGGGGTGAATAAGTTATCAGTAACTTTAATTCCTTTTCCTTCTTTAACTTTGGAATACAATAAAGTAAATGCACATTCAGATAACACAGTACACAACACACAATTTGATTACAGGGAAACCAAATGGTAAAACCCTCAGTGGGAATTAGCGCCCACAATGAACTATACTTGTTTATAGTAATCCTTATTAGAAGATCTTGCAACCATGTTAGGAGTTGTTTTTTACAAAGCAATATTTATAGTGACCTAGGTAAGGGTCTCACCCTGTTAGGAGTCTTTTACAAATAACCCTATTAGGGGTGAGGAATCACTATCCAAAAGCTCACTGCTTTAATGGTGAAGGCTACAAAATTCTGTAGAATAGATATGCACTATATTTGATGATGAACTTTAGAGTAGACCTCCTGTCTTGATCAGTTCCAATGTATTATAATCTTCTACTATTTATTTACATAGACACTTGATGAATGAAAAACAACTGATATTCTGCTCTATACATTTTCTGTCTCTTCTCTTATCATTCACACTTTGCATTTACAAACAAACTACTATAAGTATATTATTTAAAGTATAAGTTCATGAAGACTCTTGGAAACACTTCAACAACATATTTTTCAGCTTTACTAACCACGCAAACAATATTAAGTCTGCGCAACACAAACTCAACAGACACGATGCTTCACTAAGTTGGCTTCACCAAATCATCTCAAACAATACAATCCTGATGTTACATGATAGGTGTGTTTAACCAAACATAGTTAACTCATAAATAATCGTGAATATGCACACACATATCCTGAAGATAGGTGCAACTAAAGAAACATGTTAAATACATCAGCTCTGAACAGATACTCTTCCAGAACTGTAACTACCAATAACAGAAATACACAACTTGACTGAAACATCATATTTGGATCTATGTGTATGAACATAACATACTAAACATGTCTACAACATGTCTCTAACCATGCAAGGCTTGATATCATTATTGTAATAAGTACATACAGAAACACTACTATGTATTATATGTTGTCATCAATGACAAACATATAATCAATCAACTACACAGAAACCAATCTCCAACCATCTCCCCCTTTGACATTGATGGAAACATATGATATTAAAAGCATCCTGTGTTCATGGTGTCCTCTTTCTTTTACAATCTTCTCAATATCCTCATCAAAGATTTATCTACACTGCTGCAGTTCCTCTGACTGTGTTTGTGTTTCATGTATATACTCCCCCAGAGCATATGCTCCCCCTTTGACATCAATTGAAAAGGGTGACATAAACCATTAGGCACAGATACTACTCCAGAAGTAGAGTAGTCAACCATTTATCAATCACAAAGGACTGATGTTCTTCCTATATTTTCTAATCAAACTTGGGAGAGGGAATTACTCCCAACTTCTCTTTGAGATACTCAAAAGTATCTTTTGATAAAGGTTTTGTGAAAATATCTGCCAACTGTTCTTTGGTGCTCACATAGTCCAATTTCACTTCTTTGTCTGCAACCTTTTCTCTTAGAAAATGGT
>MU224512.1:795504-808845 GCA_018584345.1 Thuja plicata
ATTCTTCTCTGCTTGATTCAGGGTCATTGCATGAGACATCAATGCAATCAAACATTTCTTCAATAATAGTATCTTTTCTGCTAGGCCTGGGTTCATCTTCAATCATAGGTGCATATTCATAGTACCTTTTTCAATCTCAAATTGAAACATCTATTATCTTTGATTTTTGTAGAGTAACCAAGGAAAATACCTTCATCACTCCTAGTATCAAATTTACAAACACCATCATCTCTCTTGATGTAGCACTTGCTACCAAAGATTATAAAATAATTTACTGTAGGTACATTACCAAAACAAAGTTCATAGGGTGTCTTATCTGCGCCTGGCCTTAATTGAGTTTTGTTGATAGTATAGACTAATGTATTTACTACATCTCTCCAATATGTATGCACAACTTTTCCTTTAATCATCATAGTGCATGCTGTATCAAGTATAATCATGTTCCTCCTTTCTACAATCCCATTCTGTTGAGGGGTTCTAGGAGCACTCAACTATCTTTTTATTCCATGTTCTTCATAGTAATCATAAAAATGATCAGAGGTGAACTCTCCTCCTCTATCTGATCTCAGAAATTTCAGTTTTAGTCCAGATTCATTCTCAACCTTAGCTTTGAATATTTTGAACTTCTCAAAGGCTTCAGATTTCTCCTTTAAGAACGCAACCCACATCATCCTTGAAAAATCATCAACAAACAAAATGAAATACCTTTCTTTGTAGTATGATCTTGTTTGGGTAGGACCACATAAATCTATATGCACTAGGTCCAATTTGTTTTCAGCTGAGTTCTACTTGTTTCTAAAAGAACTCCTTACATGCTTTCCCATAACACATTTCCTGTACATTGTGTCAATAGGTCTTGCAATAATTGGAAGGTCTCTGACTGCCTTGACATTACTTATCTTCACTATGTTATCAAAATTGATATGACAGAGTCTCTTGTGCGATAACCAACTATCGTCCACTTTTGCAACAAAATAACTTACATCTAAATTGAGCTGAAAAAAATTACCTTTTGTTTTGGATCTTGATGCAATCATGTCTTCATCCTTTTTGTTAATGATGCACTTGTTTTCTTTGAACTCCAAATGATAACCTTTGTCAAGAAGCTATCCAACACTTAGCAAGTTATGATGTAATCCATCAACATACACAACATCATCGGTCTTGTTCTTTTCATCCAAAGTGATAGAACCTCTACCTATGATGGGTTAAGGAGTGTTATCTCCAAATCTAACCATACCACCTTTGTATTTTTCTAAATGAACAAATCTGTCTTTGTCACCTGTCATATGGTGAGAGCATCCACTGTTAATGATCTAATTAGTTCCAATGTCTGCTTTGGAAATTAGGGCTAACTCTTGTTCCTCCTTTTCATCTACAATGTCCATTTCCTCAAGCAACTTTTCCATGTCTATAGGGGCAATGAATCCAATTTCATCCTCTCCTGAATCTTCATCAGTTACACCTTCTTCAGCATGGTAACATTCCTTCTTATATTTAGGTTTTTAATCAGTTTTGAACTTCTTGCCTCTTGTGGGACACTTAGATGCAAAGTGACCAATCTTGTTGCATGAAAAAAATTTGAATGGAAGTTGTCCTTCATATTTTCCTTTTCCTTTCTTTTCTCCTTTAGCAATCATAGTAATGATATCTTCTAGTTCTTCATCAACTTCTTCTTTCTCATTATGGCTAGAGATGTGTAAGGATTTCTTACCATTGACTGAGGATTTGAAATTTGTTTCACTTTTAGGTTTAGTCTTCAATCTTGATATCTCAAATGTAGAGATTTTACTGATCAAAGTATCTCTCTTGAAGTCTTGTGAGAATTGCATGGTTTCCTCTAGAATACTTATCTTTTTTTCAGAGTCTGATGTTAAGGTAGTTAACAAATTTTCCATTATATCTTCTTCTAATATTTCTCCACCATTGTTTCTTATTCCAGAGAATGCTTCATTTATCCTTTGATTGTAAACTCTAGTGTTCTCTTCAGGTAACATCTCAAGACTGTTGCATTTCTTTTTCTATTTCTTCCTACACACATTCTTTGCTTGGATATCTCCTTCAAACATATCTTCTAAATACTTCCATAAGGTGTATGCTCTGTCAATTTTCTTGATCTCAAAAAATTCAATGTTGGATAAGGAACTGATTAGGGCTTCTTTAGCAATTGAATTATTGGTAAATGTATCCTTTTGTCTACTAGTAGCATCATCCTTTGAAAGGTCTGTTAGAGATGGAATAACAAATTCTTGTGTAGATATCTCAAAGATCTCAAAGCCAACACACTGTAGATGTGTTATCATTTTTTTTTGCCAATCCAAATAATTTTCTCCATCGAACTCAGGGCTCTCTTTTCTAAAGTAAGACATCTGATCTACCTTAAGTTGTTAGGCTTCTTCTCCAAGGCACCAGGCTCTGATACAAATTGTTAGAATAGTCCCAGAGGATAACTCAGAGGGGGGGGTGAATCAGTTATCAGTAACTTTAAATCCTTTTCCTTCTTTAACTTTGAAATACAATAAAGTAAATACACATTCAGATAACACAGTACACAACACACAATTTGATTACAGGGAAACCAAATGGTAAAAACCCTGGTGGGAATTAGCACCCACAGTGAACTATACTTGATTATAGTAATCCATGTTAGAAGATCTTGCAACCCTGTTAGGAGTTAATCTTTACAAAGCAATTAGTATAGTAACCTGGTTAAGGGTCTGACCCTGTTAGGAGTCTTTTACAAATAACCCTGTTAGGGGTGAGGACTCACTATCCAAAAGCTCACTGCTTCAATGGTGAAGGCTACAACCTTTTGTAGAATAGATATACACTATATCTAATGATGAACTATAGAGTAGACCTGCTTTCTTGATCAGTTCCAATGTATTATAATCTTCTATTGCTTCTTCACATAGACTCTTGATGAATGAACCACAACTTATATTCTTCTCTATACATTTTTTTGTCTCTTCTCTTCTCATTCACACTTTTCATTTACAAAAAAAATACTATAAGTATCTTCTTTAAAGTAGAAGGTCATGATGACTCTTGGAAACACTTCAACAAAATTTTTGTCGACTTTACTAAGCATGCAAACAATATTAAGTCCATGCAACACAAACTGAACAAACACGACGCTTCACTAAGTCGGCTTCACCAAATCATCTCAAACAATACGATCCTGATGTTACATGATAGGTGCATTTAACCAAACATAGTTAACTCATAACTAATCATGAATATACACACACATATCCTGAAGATAGGTGCAACTAAAGAAACACGTTAAATACGTCAGCTCTTAACATATACTCTTCTAGAACTGTAACTGCCAATAACAAAATTACACTTGACTAAAACATCATATCTGGATCTGCGTGTATGAATATAACATACTGAACATTTCTAAAAAATGTATCTAACCATGCAAGGCTTGATATCATCATTCTGATAAGTACATATAGAAACACTACTGTGTGTTATATGTTGTCATCAATGACAAACACACAATCAATCAACTTCAAAGAAACAAATCTCCAATAATTTTAAATTAGTTAAATTGATAAAAACAATAATAATTACATTGATTTTCCCTTACATAATGAATTTAAAACAAATCAAGAAGCTAAAGATAAAATTTCAGTGATTTATCTGATGTGGAAAGTCAAATCCACTTTTTGTGGGATGTAACTAACTCTCGGTATCTGATCGTCAGTTTTAACTGAAAGTCTATTGGTGTTCCTTCTTTGAACTGATCATTGGGTTCCCTTCATCTGTTGGGTTCCACTCTTGACTATTTCATCAGGTTGCATTGTTGGTTACTCATCACGTTCCTTTGTCTTTTCTATCATCGGGTAACATTGAATAGTGTTGCATTGGGATGCTTTGTACTTAGCAATATTTCTAACCTTGGCATCAGGTAGTGTTACACCCTGTCTATTGGTGTAGTATAAACTGATGATGTTTACCATGTTTTTCCTTATAAATACTAATGGAAAAATATAATGTCTTCACTTCCTCCAATTCCTCATCACTAACATCTTCAAGATGTCTTCCTCTACGTTGGGCTATCTCAATAGCTTCCAATATTATAGCCATATGTCTTAACATATTAGCTAGCCCTAGATCTTCATTTCCTCTCCCATGAACCATCTTGAATCCCTCTACAATTGTAGGTTAGATCAAAATCTGCTACCCCACAATAATATCAACCAACTAGGGTTAGGGTTTACAAGAAGGAACTTAGATCTCTACCTTTTCTCTGATACAACCTAGCAAAAGGAGGGTTAGTAAGAGGGGCCAAGGGAACTCTCAAGTACTAAAATAGCTTGCAGATACAATGCGGAAGTTACAACACACAAAGTGAGAGAAGAAATAACAAGATCTTTCATTAATCAGTCAAACTCATTATATGCCAGGTTGTAAATCCTTCCCAATTTTGGCCATATATATTCAATGAATTACAAAATGATCTTCATACAAGGGAGGTCACAAACCTACCTTTCAATTTATCAATATTTAATCTTCTATCCAATTCTACTATCTTCTAAATCTACTACCTAACACTAAGAACATGAATTAAATATATACAAGAGTCCACCAAAGAGGTCAAAAATCAAATCCCTAAGTGAGACCCATATTTAGGTCCACATAAATCCCAATGAGAGACCCCACATTAATTACACCGCAAAACTTAAATACAGAAGTTGGCCAGATCAGGATAAACAAATCGGGAAGATCATTACTGAATAACAACAACTACTCGATAAGATGATACCTGAGAAACAGGGATGACTCAATGAGAACATAACTGAGAAATAGAAAACCAACTTGATGAAAGCATTATAGAGTGACAGAAACCAACACACCCTGAGACCCGTCGGTAAAGTATGACATTACCTGAGCACCAGGGTAACCGAGCACTTCACCGAGAAATCTCCAAACAAGCTAAAGAACATGGTGTAGGAGCACCCCACAATTGAATTAATTTGATAGTTAATGTTCAAAATCACAATGCTATATAAGTTTTAGAATGCAATGTATAAATGTCATATGGGCATGTGCCTTAAAAGCATTAAAATTCCAAATGTAATTAAATGGCATTTATAACCGCCATAGATTGTTTATCATTTTTAGTGGACAACTAGAATCATGATGGATTTGTCTAATATTAGACACCATTAAATATGGATAGTTTCTAGAATCTTGTAAAAGAGAAATGCATGTAACCCCAAGGAATTACGATGAGGAGAGAGAAGTATGGTCTTTAAATAGACAAATGAAATCGAATAGAGTGTTGTGGGAAAAAGCTAAGGGGAATATTAGGAGAGAACAATCAAGAGTGGAGAAAATTAGGGCTCTCTGGCTGGAAAGCTAGAGAGCCACCAACCTTATGTAATCTTTTATTTTGATTGAAATGTAATTGCTTTGCTAATTTTGTGTTTAAGTTTTCTAGAAGTCATTTTTTTTCTGTATCCCCCCTGTAGTTTGATTGCATATTATTCCCCTATCAATGGATGGGTATCGGTTTTTATTGCTTTCATTTTGGATAAGAGATTGTAATAATGAAATGCATCGAGTTGTTAAGCTTTGGCAACCGATATCCAAATAGATTTTATAGTTTATGAATTGGGTTTGAAGCATTAATAGATTATTTTGTTATATTTTCTCTCTATTAAAGAATTTAATGGTTATGTATAGGATTCTTGGAGTGTTTGTAAACAAGATTTAAGAGTCTGTTATGCTTGAATCCATTTTTTTATTTAATAGAAAAATACCCTTGAATGCGAAGGGAATAAGTTTCAAACCAATTGTCGGATTTCAACGTGCTTTTGACATGGTTTAGATAATCAATTTTAGAAGATCCTCACTGGAGCGATCTTGAAAATGTTTTTTGGTTTAAAAAATATAAGCGACTGTGTATGGGTTTGTCTAAAATGAAAAAAGTGGAGTCAATATATTCAGTGACCGATTTGAAAAGGTGGTGAATGTATTGCAGTGTTTGTGAGAAATGTCAAGACTTGAGCTGGGAGTTGTCTCTCTTGTTGGTCAGAGACCCAAGAGACACAATGATCAATTTTTAATGCAAAATTATTTGGATGTGAAAGGGGCCGAAACAGGATTGAATGTGCAGCCCAAAAGGATATTACATATCATTTACATGTCATTATCATGTTCACCAATGAAGAATGTAGAGATAGAGGTTGTGTAACACCCCATCTTACATTAGAATGGTATCAGAACCAACAAAAGATCTAGGTAGTTAGATATTGTGAGGAAAGAACTTGACCCATCTAGCTGCAAGAAGGAAATAAGTTCCTAAAGAGTTTGTGTGGATAGACAGGTAAGTTCTGTCTTGACCATTCTCCAATAGAGATACATCTAGAGTAGGGTGCCGAAAGAAACCAATGAAGAGAGAGTGGGAAGTGCATCACCAGAAAGATTCTGCTATTGGGTAAGATTAATGGTTTGTAATGGGTAGTTTGTTGTTATGCAGCATTGCGAGAGATGGAGTCAGTTTCAACATCATAGAGCGCACCAAAAGTGTGTGCAAGGATTTTTGGTCCAGAGTGATACCAGGCATTTCCATGGGACATGGAAATCTTTTCTCAGTGGGAGTATGGTGCAGGAGCACCCCACAATTGAATTAATTTGATGGTTAATGTTCAAAATCACAATTCTATGTAAGTTTTAGAATGCAATGTATAAATTCCATATGGGCATGTGCCTTGAAAGCATTAAAATTCCAAATGTAATTAAATGGCATTTGTAACCGCCATAGATTTTTTATCATTTTGAGTGGACAACTAGAATCATGATGGATTTTTCTATTACTAGACACCATTAAATATGGAGAGTTTCTAGAATCTCGTAAAAGAGAAATGCATGTAACCACAAGGAATTACGGTAAGGAGAGAGCAATATGGTATTTAAATAGACAAATGAAATCAAATAGAGTGTTGTGGGAAAAAGCTAAGGGGAATAGTATGAGTGATGTAAGTCAAGTTGTGAGCTCCCAAGATTCTTCCAAGAATCTTCCAAACACTATCAGTGTCTCCCAAAAATACCTTCAAACAGATACAATGCAAAGACCCAACCTACTCAACTAGGTCTATCAAGGGTCATAATATTACTCTTCTTTGATAATCACATTTACCAGACTTGCACCATTCAAGTGCTCAAACAAGATTCATTTCTTCCTACTTTGTTCCCACACCAACTAAGGGTTTCTATCTTAAAAGACAGTAACTCTAGTAACTCTGCATCTCTTGACTCCACACTTGGGACAGTCACTTACACCACACCCCTAAAACATTTATGATTTTTTCTCTCATAAAAAAGATTCCCTAACATCCTTCTGGACTCTTTCTATACACTTTCTCATCCACTAAATCCACTAAACAAAACTCTATAAACAAATAACTAAAAATACACCTTCTTGTTGTCTTTTGGATAGACCTGCACACATAGGTTAATAACTTTTTAACCTGACCAAAACTTCTCAATCGCTCAGGTGAGGGTGGGAGAAATTAGATTTCCTCAAAAATAATACAAGATGAGAAAGATCCAATGGTTTGTTGGAGAGATAATTCCCCCACATTGAGAGTCTATTTTTCTGAGATAATATTCTTTTCATTTGGTGCTTCTTCAATGCACAAACCCACTGTCCATGCATGCTAATCATTCTTCCAAACTTGCTCTCTGCACAACATTATTATAATACACATGAAAAACATATTGATGATTCAAACCACAAATAACAGTGGTAACTTGGTGCATTTGAAAGCTATAACCCACTGTAGAACAATAAATCTATGCATGTCTCCTCACTGTCATGGAAAAGACAGTCAAGACTGAATGCAAACAATTGAAAAACTGATTCTTCATTAATGTAAAACAAAAAAATGAAGTAGATACACATATATATCTTCTTAGGAATGCCAAGAAATTCATATTCAAGGAAATTACATAAAAATGACAACTTTGCATTGAAAATCCATGTCACTGTTACAGTCCGTACAAGTGAGAATGCTACCAATGCATTCCACTTCTCTTCTTTTATTTTGGAATTGTTTTTCATCCATATTATGATTGTTCCATTCTTGGGAATTTTCTCCTTGATTCTCTTAACTACTCATAACTAACTAAAAACTCATTTTCCAAACATTAAGAAAAATTATGTCAAGTTGTCACACCTCGCCAACTAGCTGACTACTCACTAAATGACCTTCTTCCACATTTAAATAAAATTGTCTTCTAAAGACCTCTAACATTGAACCAAAATATCATAAGTCCTATATCTAATCTAAAACCTTTACATTAAGAAATTTTTGCTATATTTTCCAATCTTGAGACTTTGGTCAAAACACTAACAAAATGGCTTTATTATCCCCTTTCAATACCATTATGATCTTATTGATCATGCTGACATTATCAAAAGAAACCTTAGAAATCCCATTTTCTTTGATCTCCTTTTGATCTTCATGAGGATCTCATGGTCAACTAAGTGACCCCCTTGTCTTCATGAGGTTCTCTGCACCAAGGAGAGAGAAATCAAGAGTGGAGAAAATTGGGGCTCTCTGGCTGGAAAGCTAGAGAGCCACCAGCCTTATGTAATCTTTTATTTTGATTGAAATGTAATTGCTTTGCTAAGTTTGTGTTTAATTTTTCTAGAAGTCCATTTTTTTTGTATCCCCCCTGCAGTTCGATTGCATATTATTCCCCTATCAATGGATGGGTATCAGTTTTTATTTCTTTCATTTTGGATAAAATATTGTAACAATGAAATGCATCGGGTTGTTAAGCTTTGGAAACCGATATCTAAATAGATATTCTAGTTTATGAATTGGGTTTGAAGCATTAATAGATTCTTTTGTTATATTTTCTCTCTGTTAAACAATTTAATGGTATGTATCAGATTCTTGGAGTGTTTGCAAACAAGATTTACAAGTGTGTTATGCTTGAATCCATTTTTTTATTTGACAGAAAATAGCCTTGAATAAGAAGGGCATAAGTTTCAAACCAACCATTGGATTTCAACGTTCTTTTGACATGTTTTAGATAATCAAGTTTAGAAGATCCTCACCGAAGTGATATTAAAAATGTGTTTTGGTTTAAAATATATAAGCAACTGTGTATGGGTTTGTATAAAATGATAAAAGTGGAGTAGATATATATTCAGTGACCAATTTGAAAAGGTGGTGAACGTATTGTAGTGTCTGTGAGAAATGTCGAGACCCGAGCTGGGAGTTGTCTCTCTTGTTGGCCAGAGACCCAAGAGAGACAATGATCTATTTTTAATGCAGAGTTATTTGGATGTGAAAGGGGCCGAAACAAGATTGAATGTGCAGCCCAAAAGGATATTACATATCATTTACATGTCATTATCATGTTCACCAATGAAGAATGCAGAGATAAAGGTTGTGTAACACCCTGTCTTACATCAAAACAAAAGTAAACATATTTTTGGTTGAGAAGGATTTACAAGGACCTAAGATACTCCTGCATCAACATTGAAGATGCTTTTTTTGTTCATTAGTGAGAGAAATTTGTAACAAAAGTATATTGTAAGAGCTGTAAGCTCAGTTGGCCCCTAATAGGGTGTTGTATACCTTTAACGGGGTTGTATCCTCTAACAAGGAATTGTACTATGTAATATTCAGCTCCTAACATGGCTAGGTGTCCTAATAGGGACAATATACTTTAGTGCATGCTTGTGGGTACAATCCCCACTGAGGTTTTCCCTTGGACAGGGTTTGCTCGATAACAAATAATGGTGTTATGGGTACAGTGTTATTTTTTTTTATGTTCCTTTGATTTTAGTATGCTTATGGTTTATGTTGAAATGGTTTAAAGATTAGTTTAAGTGATGTAATACTGATTCACGCCCCTCTCAGTATTAATTAATCCTAATAATTGGTATTAGAGCTTTTGGCCCTTGGAGAGAAATCTTAACATATTAAGGGAGATCAGAATGGATTTAGATAGATTTGCAGGAGAACATTGAAGGTGTACTTGAAGACCTTGATAAGAAAAAAGAAGAAAATGATGATTTGAGATTCAAATTAAGGAGAAAAGATGGATTCATAAAGAAACTGAAAGAGCAGCTCAAAATTTCCAGAAATAAGAGAAAAGACCTTGTGGTTCAGAGAAAACAAGATTCAAACAATGATAATTTAGATCAGATAAAGAAAATTGAAGAAGAGAATGACACCTTGAAGCTTGAGAATGAAGCCAGTGCTAAAGAAATTCAATTGGAAAGAGATGCTAAAAACAAGATTGAAGAAGCTTTGAAAAATGCAAATTCTTTGATGGAAGAAATGAAGAATGCGGCTGACCATTACAAAAAAAAGTATCTAGAATTGGAGAAATATAATCACATCATAAAAGGTGAACTTATTGAGACAAACAAACACATTGAGAAACTACACATGAGCAGTGGCTTGATCGATGAACAAAGAGATAGACATAAACCTGAAGGAGATATGAATAGTATTGGGTTCAATGAAGTTGAATGTTCCAAGAATCAAGAAGAGAAACCAGATGTGAAGATTGATGCTAAAAAACCTACTCTTGAAGAACCTAAAGAATATATCAGACCTTTCAGAGATAGATGCTTTGGTTGTAACAATTTTGGACACATGAAAATAGATTGTAGAGGTAATGCCCCTTTTAAGAATTTTTTTGGTTATTGTTTTAATTGTAATGCATATGGACACAAGAAGGTAGAGTGCGAGAAATTCAATCAATTTGGATATAAACAAGACAATAGAGGAGAACATACAGTAAAATCTACATGTTACAGATGTAATAACATTGGACATACTGTAAAGTTTTGTAAGCTGCAAGTAAATTAGGATAGAAGATATCCTATATGTTACAAATGCAACAGTCCAGCCCATATAGAGACATTTTGCAAATATAATGGAGTAAACAAAAGAAGAGTACCACCTCATAGGAATACATAGAAGAATGACAATACTAGTGGTAAGTGTAGACACCTAAATTTGACTAGGTGTATCTTAAGCATTCAAAATTGTAAATCTCAGCCAATTACCTCAAATCTCATCTCAATGCATTAAAATGGATCAAATCAAATGGACATTTATCAAGCAAAGTGGAAAAAAATCAAATTCAATCAAAGGATTAAATAATCATGAAATCAAATAATTAAATTCAAGCCTAAAAGGGATTAATCAAATTATGCAATTGATTTTAATCAATTAATTGTATAGTTTAAATAAAAAAGATCAAATCCAACCCATTCACCCTTACATGGCTAAATTAATTAAATGATTGAGTTATTTAATTCCTAATTTCTTTGAGGACAACCAACCAATTTTCCCTACATTTGAAAACACCTCAAAGCTTTTGACTCAACCAAAGCTTGATCATGATCAACTCACTCTACCCCCTACCCTTGGGAAATTGCTATAAATACAAGCCATTTTCTTTGTGTTTGGGATCCAAGAATTTCAAGAGAAAAGCTTCCTTATTATAGGCATTTGGAGAAAATTTGAGATCTTTTGATAATATTTCAGCATTTGCATAGCATTTAGAATATAATATTTAGAAGCATTTGTTGGTTTTATAGCATATCTTGGAGCATTTTGAGCTAGATTAGAGCATTGTTTATCATTTAATTCTTGTTCTAGGATTGTCCTTGGGAGAGATTAAGACTGAGAGCTCTCTTAACAAAGTTTAGATAGAGAACCATGAGATGTCATGGGTTTTAAACTTCAATTCTTAGATTAAATAGCATTTTATTTTCATAGAGTTGTTTCTAATCCTAATTTCATGAAGTTGTAATCATACACACACAAATGGCGCCCACCGTGGGGCTTTAAGAATCATTTTCTAATATTTTATCTTGATATTTTGTGTGTTTTGCATTATTCTTTGTGTTATTTTGTAGGAAAATAAGAGAAGAGCCGCCTATGTAGTATTCAGAGCTGCCTGTGAATAGTAAAGTGCCACCTACGAAGTTTATTTCATCTCCATCTTTTTTTCTTCAGCCACTTATGAGACAAAGTGTGCTGCCTGGGAGATAAAGTGTGTCACCTGTTAGATAAAGTGTGCAGCCTATGAACTTTCAAGAGCCACTTTCCAACAACACTTGACCACTTTTTATACTTTTTGTGCTGCTTGTCATTTTTATTTTGCTAACTGTAGATTTTCCTGAGCTGCCTATTAGGATTTAAAAGCCACTTTGAAAGTTTTTATTTATGGGTAGTAACATTTAAATGTCGCGTAGGTCTTTCTTCTTTAAATAAGGTTTTTAATGGTTTACTCACTGTTTTGACTCTGTGTTTTTCTTTTCTGCAGATGAAAAATCACCCGAAAGTGCAGAAACTAGAGAAATGAGTCACAAGGCTTAGCAAAGAGGTGAGAATTAAGGCTAAAAATGATAAAAAAACACATGCAACTAATCTCTTAGAGAGTTTATTTGAAGGAGAATACCTATATGATCATTACATTAAAGTGTTTTTTGCTTACAAAGAAAAATTTCCCACTCTTTAGTTGATTTTCATTCTAAGTTCTTGAAGCTTTGATTTGACTAAATTCAATTAAGAGAGCTTAGGAGTATTTTATCTTTTGATATTTCCAAGTTTTCTTCACTTTGTCTCTATTTTTGTTGACTAACTTGTTGGAGGAGCTGAAGTGGGAACGATCGCCACTAGGTGAGTTGAACTAAGCCAAATTGATAAAAAATACACCTAGCCTTTGCCAGATTTGAAAATGAGGTATTTATCTTGACAAGCTTGCATTGATTAAATTGTGGCATTTCATTTAAATCTGGTAATTAATAAAATCCTTCTAATTGTCTAAATTGAACAAGCATTAAGCATATGCTCTTCAATTTTTGAAGTGAATCAAAAAGCCAAACATGTGAAGTCAATTTAGTGCAAAGAAAAGGATTGGAAATTGAACCACACATCTTATTTTTAAGAACCTCCTTGTCAAGAAGTTGAAAACGAACAATTTTTTCTTGAGGTGTTTGGAACAAAGAAAGACAATAGGGATATGCTCTTCACTCTTTGAGTGGATCAGATGCCCAAACTTGTTGGACTAAGTTTGATTCTTTCTTTCCATATACATGTTAGCTAAATATAGCTTTAAAGGGCCTACCTCCCGAGATTCGCCTTACGAGGATGGTGAGAGTGATGAAGGGTGCTCTCCTTAATGCCACAAACACATAACAGAAATAGAGAAGGAACAACAATTTGCAAGAACAGAAAATGGGCTTCTTATTATCTCCACAAATGTGGAATTACAAACTTTCAGAATTACAATATGCAAAGCCACATGGGCATTCCCCTTACAATATTCTGTAGGACAAAG
>MU224512.1:808911-824563 GCA_018584345.1 Thuja plicata
TTTATATAGGCAATTTCCACCGCCCAAGAAGGTTCCAAAAATTTAGCCTTTAGGGCCGACCAAACTTAGAATTATTTTATTTTTCAATTTAGTACATCAAAGTCGGCTCAAAATAACTTTTGAAACCAGAACAAAAATTTTGAAGGAAAATTATTTTTTGCTATTTCAGGTGGCCCAACTTCCGGAGACCATAAGTCATCACCAGTTGACCCAATTGACTGTTATAACCCCATTTCAGAAATGCCACAAAGCGCTCTACAACATTAAAATGAAGCAAGCTTCATTTAGCCCAAGTTTTGACCTCATCCAGGGCCTATAAAGCCTTCAAAACTGAGCTCGAAGTTTCTATACCCTGTTTTCAATACCAAAAATTTTCAATATCTTCAAAACTAGACTTGATCTAGCCATGAAACTTTACTGGCAGGCTGACATGACTGAGATGAACCTCCACATGCAAAATCAGAACATTTTGAGATTGTATAAACAACTTACTAAAAATAGCAAGTTTCCATAAACAGCAGCTCTGCACAAGGTAGCCCTTATTGAAAAGAAAACAGAAATATTTTTGGGTGATGCAAGATTGCCCTTACACCCAGGATGCTCCTGCATCAGAGAGGGAACGACCCAAAGTGGGAGGTATTTGATTTTACAGTGATGTCATCCGAACTGCTATAAATAAATGTACTTTACCTTAATCAGAAAGTGACTAAACCTTGTGCAAGCCATCCTGTCTTCCTCTAGTAGTCCTTCGGGATTGCTTAAAATTGTACTTTCATGCGTGTGGGAAGCCCACAAGGGGGTAAAGGATCTTGGCAAGATTTAGAACATAAGGGATTTGAAACCTTGATAAAATAGCAGACCTACCTTTGTAGAGCCATTGTTAAAAGCCAAATTTGTTTGACTCTAAGGTAGACTATTTGAAATAAATTATTGTGCATGCTCGTAAAAACATCTGAGAACATACACTTTTAGTGTGGTTTTATGGATATGGTACAATTTTGATGTGTGTGATGAGCTTGTACTCTATTTTCACGCAAGATTATTTTTTGACAAATATGATCAAAGCCTTTAAAATTTTAAATTTAGAAAATAACAAAAAATTGATAAATTCAACTTTGATCAGTAAAGTGCCAAGTACCAATACTTTAGAGCCGCGTACAAACAAAACTAGGCCGCTTAAAAATCTTAAAGCGCCATTGAAAAAATTCAACAACCGTGTAAGCCACTAGAAAGTGTCACGTGTCAACAGTCTAAAACCACCTATCAACAGGCAAACACTGCCTGCTAACTACAGAGTGCCGCGTAAAGGATTTCCAGTGTCCGCGTATTAATAATTAAAGGCTGCCTACACACAGGAAAGAGTCATCTAGAAATAAAAAAGGGAAAATAGTGGATATATACCGAGGGTTTGAAAATAAGAAAATTCCATTTTTGGATACCCTTTTGAACGTTCTACCTTTGTGTATACTCAACTGGATCAGAATCTGCCGTTATTGGGCATTTTGCAAAATTATCCACGGATTGATCACTTAAGTGATTTAAAAACCTGGGATCTTCATTCGATTTATGTTAATGCTAGTTTTTAATCGATATCGATATATTAAGACTACCCTACAACTAGACGAATCTTATCTAAGGCAAGAGTTTTCTTTTTTGGGTGATCCTTTTAGTTCTTCAAGACCCTTATAAGAACCCATCAAGGAAATAGAACCAAGAATGTCTTTTCCATTTGGCCATATAGATCCCGATCAAATCAATCATGTAAACAAGGATATGAACAACAATAGAGGGGGAAATGTTGATCCTAACAACAAAGGATCCAACAACGATACCAATGGAGGAGCAAACATTGACCCTAACAATCAAGGGTTAAATAATAACAACAATGGGGGCAACATCGAACCTAATGATGAGGAGTTAACTGATGAAAAGGTTAATGAAGATATGCAAAGTCCCTTATTCATGAAACTTATGAAAAAATTATTGGAAAAAGACAAGGAAAAGTACTTCTTAGACCTAGCACAAATGGGTCTCAAACTTCCACATGATTATGATGTCACCAAACTCAAACAAGAAGAAGTTGAGGCTAATCCCATTGACATCATGAACAAACAATTCCATCTTTTCCATATGCAATTGGACATGATAAAACAATGGTGGGCTCCTAAACCATTTTCTATTGAAGCTTTGTGTCCATTTCCATTTGATAAGTCTTTAATCATGATTCCATTTCCAACAAGTGCTATTTATCCTAAATATGACAAATATGAAGGAACATCTGATCCTCAAGATCACTTAAGGGAATTTTGTGCCTTAAGTCTAGAGTTCATGCATGACACGACTTACCTTATGAGGTTTTTCCCTAGAAGTTTGGGAGGTATGGCAATGGAGTGGTTTTCAAAGTTACCCTCCAGGATTCAAACCTTTGAGGAATTGGCCTCTAAGTTTGTAACTCACTATTCCTATAACATCAAACATGAGGTTACAATGCTTAAACTATGTAACACCAAAAAAATAACATGAGAGGGATTCCTACTTTTCCTACAATGATGGAGAGTGGTATTTGCTAGATACCCTCGAAGTGTACTAAAAAAGGAGAAGATGGATATTTTTGTAAACAACTTGAATCATGAAATGAACTATTGATTAAGGCTGTAATGTCCTAGGTCATTCCAAGACCTAATTGAGAATGGGGTGACAATGGAAGAGGTATTGATGAAAATTTGAGAAATCAAACTTTACAAAGATAACAAGAATACCAACAACAACAATACCTCCAACACTAATCAAAATCAAAATTCCCCCAACAAAAACCAATTTTGGACAAAGAATAACAAAAATAAAGGAGTGGTTAACAATGGAGTGGTAGAGGCTAACACTTTAAAGGATACCCTTTTCAATCTCACTCAAAACACAGTTCAAGTCAATAATGTAAACCAAGCACCCAAAGTGCCCTTTAACAAAAACAACACAAATAACAAATTTGGGAATAATCAAGGGACTTACAAGCCTAAACCTTTCTTTGCACCTACACCCAAAAGGACATTCACTAATTTGGGTGAACCATTGGAGAATACATTAAGGACACTTATTGCAAATAAACTTATCGACTTACCAGTGGATCAACCATATGAACCTCAAATCAAGCCGAATTGGTGGAGTGAGAATAACCATTGTGAGTACCATAGAAACTGGGGACATAAGACCAATGATTGCATGCGTCTTAGACATGTGGTACAAGATCTCATAGATAATGGTGTGATAAAAGTGGAAGGCCCTCAAACTAATGAAGATCACACAACCTTTAAAACTCCTTTCTATAAACATGAAAAAGGAGAATCTTCCAATTCAAACAATGGAGGAAACAATACGAATAATGCAAGAGGTAATCATAATGTTAACTTTTCTCATACTTATGACAATACTATCAATGTTGTTGTGATCAAAGATCAACCTATTCAAGAGTCTGTTAATACCATCACAAAGGGGCAAGCCTCAAAGTTTACCCTACAAGGGGGTGCTCCTATTATTATTGGCCCTAAAACACCAACTATTTTGGCTAAACAAACACTACCCACAACAAAGCCTTATAGTTTGATGGATCAATTAAAAAAGACTCTGACACAAATATCAATTTTGGAGTTGTTAAAATTATCTCCTAATCACAAGGATATTTTGGAAAAAGCCTTGGATGAGACCACTATTCCTATAAACTTGGAGGAAGAAAAATTTCAGAACATGGTAGGGCATCTCATAGCCCCTCATTGTCTTTCCTTTTCAGAGCAAGATGACATGTCTATCACACATCCTCAAAACTTACCCTTGCATATAGAGGCATTAATCCAAAGACATAGGGTCAAGAGAGTTCTCATAGATGGTGGAGCTGGTCTAAATATTTTCACTTTAAACCTTGTCAAGTCATTAGGGTTAACCGAGTCTTCCATTGATCCTAAAAAGCAAATCACTATTAAGGCTTATGATGAGGAGGAAATATCTTCAAAGGGTATGATTAGTCTACCAATTCAAGTGGGACCTATCAAAAAGGATACCACATGTCAAGTCCTTGATATGAAATTTACCTACAACATCTTACTAGGGAGGCCATGGATACATGAAATGCAAGCGGTACCTTCTACATATCACCAATGCATAAAATTTCCATACATGGGGGAAGAGATAAGGATTGGACGAGATTCAAACCCTTTCCAATATTGCAATGCTTTAAAGCCAAGTCATGAATTTTATATTCCTCATAATAGGGAAAGAGTCATCCCTAATATTACCATGGAAGAAGCCAAGGAAGAAAGTCCAAAACCAACATCAAATGCCACATCAGCTTCTAACCCTATTCAAACTAACTCAACTACATTAACTAAGGGAAAAAAAAAGATGAGTTATGAGGGTTCAAATTCAAATGATAATCTAGTTCAGACCTCAACATTGAGAATGGAAACTTCTAAACCCACTAAGGAGGAAAGGGAACAAACTAAGAAAGATCATTATGAAAAGATGAGTGATCTAATGAATGAATTTTAGAAACAATGCAAAATTAACTCAAAAGGGGTAGGGGAATATTCCGTTTCCCTATTTGATTTACCTACATCTCCAAGGACACATGGGAAGCCATCCAAAGATCATCAACCTCATAAATACAATTCCAATTTTTTGAGGGAATGTGACAAACAAGAAATGGACAAAGAAGATAATGAGGTATTACAATGTCTTTATAAAGAGGATGGAAATTAAACTAATTCCAATGAAAGGGTGCAACATATCAACATCCAAACTGATAAATATGGAAAAGGATTTGATATCATGAAGAAAATGGGGTATAAGGGAAGAGGACCCTTAGGATTTTGACATAGAGGGTTGTTAGAACCTATTGAACCAGTTTGGAGAGAAAAGAAAGAGAAAGACAGCATAGGTTTTCAACATGAAGGTGAGATTTCAAGTCCCATGCATGATTTTTGTGCACATATCCATATGGTAGGTTCTAAAAGTGAAGATGATTCTAGGGATTATAAGTGGGATTCCTTGTCCAAATAATCTTGTCATGAAATAGAGGTTGATACCATTTACACTTAGGCAACTCCTCCTAAAGTTGAGAATCAAGAACATGTGACTCAAAGTTCAAATTTAACTCAAACAACAAGTGAACCTCAACAAGTCAATGTAGGACAAGAACCTATTTTCACTCAATGGGTAGGTGAACCTTCTGCATCTTCATGGGTGGGAGATTATAACCTAGTGTTTAATCCACATGCTTTCTTTCCCATAGAAATCTTAGAGGACTCTAAGGAAGAGGATTTTGATCCTTCTTCCATGGACCATCTTGAAGAGGCACATGTCATAGATCTTGATGATACAATGTATGAACCATAAAATTAAGTCATGTCATTAACTCCTTCAAATGAAATCCCATCCAATAAATCCTTGTCCTTAATGCACCCCGAACTTATTGATTGGGATCTTTCTGAGCTAAATGAATTACTCTACTTCCCAAATGACAATGCAATGGCCTTATACCTCAATTCTGTTGAACCCGATTCCTCCACCTATGAATTTAATCTAGACATATTGATAGGGGTAGGTGTTAAACCTCTTAATCCAAAAAATGAAGACAAAATATACAAAAAAATGAGAAGGTCTAGTGGTGAGAACCACCATGTGGCAGTGCTAGACCCCAAAAAAGTAAAAATAAAGGATGTTTCCAAAGGTGAAAACCCAAATATGGCACCTAAGGGAGAGAGGTTGGACACCTTACTAGCTCATGAAGATGAAATATCGCCTATACTTATTGAACCCATAGAAAAGGTTAACATTGGAACAAAAGAGGATCCTAAATTAATTACCTTTGCAGCATCTTTGAGTCCCTTGGAGAGAAAATAATTCATTGAATTTTTTCAAGAAAAATAAATCAACTTTGCATGGTCATATGCTGACATGCCCAGATTAGATCCAAGTTTCATAATGCATCATTTAAATGTGAAACCCGAGGTTAAGCCCGTCAAGCAGAAGTTAAGAAAAATGCATCCACATGTAGCCCTTTTAGTCAAAGCAGAATTGGAGAAATTACTCAAGGTAGGATTTATAAGAGTAATTGCATATGCCAAATGGATCTCCAATATTGTATAGGTTACCAAACATGATAAAAACATAAGAGTTTGCATAGATTTCAGAGATTTAAACCTTGCTTGTCCAAATGATGACTTTCCATTACTTAGCATTGATGCTATTGTGGATCTCACTGCGGGTCATTCTATATTTTCACTTATGGATGGATTTAGTATGTATAATCAAATTCACATTGCACCTAAGGATCAAGAGAAGACAACCTTTACATGCCCATGGGGTACTTTTTTTTTTTAATGTAATGCCCTTCGGTCTCAAAAATGCCGGGGCCACTTATCAAAGAGCAATGACTACCATTTTCCATGACATGATTCACACCTTTATGGAAGATTATGTGGATGACATTATAGCTAAATCACATAAAATAAAAGATCATTTATTCATACTTGAAAATATTTTTACGAGGCTAGAACAATTCAAAGTGAGACTCAACCCAAAGAAATATGCTTTTGAGGTACAATTTGGAAAACTCCTAGGGTACATTGTTTCAACAAAAGGCATTGAAGTAGATCCTGAAAAAGTACAAGAAATAATGGACATGGACATTCCAAATAATATTAGTTAAATGAGGTCACTTTGAGGAAGGCTTCAATCTATAAGAAGGTTCATTTCTAGATAGGCAGAAAAATGCCATTCTTTCACCAGATTACTACAATAAAGACACCATCTTCACATGGGATGAGGAGTGTGATAAAGCCTTTACATTGTTGAAAACATACTTGATGAATCCACCTATCTTGATGTCACCAATTCAAGGAAAACCATTTTTACTCTATATTTCAGCAATGTAAAAATCTTTAGGAGTCTTATGGCACAAGAGGATGATGAAAGAAAAGAAAGAGCTATCTACTACTTGAGTAGAATATTGATCAAATGTGAATTAAACTATAGCTTCATGGAAAGGGCTTTCCTAGTAGTGGTATTTGCCTCTTAAAAGTTACGACATTATATGTTGTTGCATAAGGTGAAGCTCATAGCCAAAATTGATCCCTTAAAATAATTACTTAGCAAAACAACTTTAACTAGAAGGATTGCAAAGTGGGTAATGGTGTTTAGTGAATTCGACATTGAATATGTTGATAGGAAAGCAATCAAAGGTCAAGTTATTGCTAATCATTTGGCTGAATATCCTCAAGAATCTAAACATCCTATGCAAGTGGAGTTTCTGGATTCCAAAATTGTTAATATGGAAGCAATGACATGGACTTTATACTTTGATGGATCTTACACCCAAAATGGTAGTGGAGTAGGCATTCTTTTGATTACACCACAAGGTTACACAATATCAAAATCTTACAAGTTATTGTTCCCTTGCACCAATAACATAGAATAATATGAAGCTTTGGTCATAGGTATCAAGATGGCCTTGGAATGGAATATAACAGAATTACAAGTCTATGGGGACTCTCAATTAGTCATCAATCAAGTTAATGATGAATATAATACTAAGGATGAAAAATTGATGCCTTACAAAAAATTGGTGGATGATTGGAAAAAGTACTTTGCTTTGATTACTTTTGAATAAATTCCAAGAGACAAGAATAGAGCAGTGTATGCAATGGCTACTTTGGCATCTTTGCTACAAATGCCAGATCAAAATGAAAAGTATGAGTTCTTGGTGGAAGAATAGGTTAGACCAACATTTGACCTACCTGATACCCAAATTATTTCCCTTTTAAATGGACATGAATCACCATGGTATGGACCTATCTATGCCTACCTAAAAGACCAAGCCTTACCTATAGACCAAACCAATGCTCAAAAGTGAAATTTCATAAGACAAGTGGCCCGTTATACCATCCTTTCTGAAACATTGTATCAAAACGGTCTTGATGGAATGCTCCTTAGATGTCTAGAGGAAGATGAATCAAAATAAGCTTTAAAATATGTCCATGAGGGGATTTGTGGGTCATATTCAAGTGGTTTAAACCTAGCTAAGAAAATCCTACGTATGGGGTACTTTTGGAAAACCTTAGAAAGAGATGCTTGTCAATTTGTCAAAAATTGTGTAAAATGTCAATACCATGGTGTCATGATCCATGCACTAGCACAAGAGTTACACCCATTTGTCACACCATGGCCATTCAATCAATGGGGTTTTGATTTGATTGGCATGATTTATCCACCTTCTTCAAATGGACACAAGTATATAATCATGGCAATATAGTACTTCACTAAATGGGTTGAGGCTGTCCATTTATCAACTGCAATAGGGAAGCAAATTTCCATTTTTATCCTAAATCATATCATTTGCAAATATTGTTAGAAATACTAAGAGGGGGGGGGGGGGGGGAATTAGTGTTNGTGAATTAGTGTTTGACTATTAATTACTTTTCAGCAACTTAAACATACATTGAATGAAGCTTAACATAAGAACTCATAACACATGATATGATTATGGGGAAACCTTGATCAGAGGAAAACCCCGGTGGGAATTAGTACCCACAAATATTGTACTAGGTATAATGAACCTATGAAAGTTCCTTTCCCCTATTAGAAGTAGTCTTTACAATATGAGTACAATGACATGGTTAAAGGTTAGACCCTGTTAGGAGTCTTTTAAAAAACCCTGTTAAAGGTATATGGCTCACTGCCCAATAGGATGAAGGCTACAACCTTCTGAAAGATGATATACACTATATCAAAAGTGAACTATTGTGATGACATTGTTTTCTGATTAGTTTTGTGTATGTGTGAATGCTCTTACTCTCTTAAAGAGCTATATCATATACTGAATTCATTATACTTCTCTTCTGTATCTTCCTCTTACATAATAATCGATGCTTGTAACATAACTTTACATTACATACTTATATGTTTATATCTGAATAGGCATGACCCAAAACAAAACACTAGTCGGCCCTAAAACAAAATATACAACACTTCCAAACAAGTCAGCTCAAGTGTGTTTACTACAATGTTAATTACATCATTACAAACATAGAACCAAAGGCGCTTGGCCATTACATTACAAGATAATTCACGCTGATCAAAATAGTAGTTGACTTCCATGCTCTGTCTTCTGGACTGCTGGTCTACTTATCTACCTGTAACTTTTCCATACTATTGTTTCATACTATGTGTGTTTGGATGTAGTATGTACATGTGTCATACAATGTATATCTGAACACACATATGCTGACTCAATCTCTCACACGTGTGCTGATGTGCTGATCACTGAGTATCTCTGTCTGCCCTGTTTTCATTACTTAATCATTTTGTCTTTCATGACAGAAACTAAACATGACTTTGTTTCCATGATGACAACAAGATATGAGTCATGCATCCTCAGGAAGTCAAGTTTCCAACAATCTCCCCTTTTTTCATTTATGGCAACAAAGGAATGTGGCCAAGTTACTCAAAATTACTTAACATAAAAAATGACTGTTTATCATAACATCTTATTGATATATACATATACTTCTCCATGTATACACATTCTATATTACTCCCCCTTTGACATTAATGACAAAGGTGTATAAAAACTTGTAAGTCTTCTGCATACTTACTCCATGTAAAATTTAGGGTACACAATTTGAAGAGATTGGTTCATAGACTTTAGACTTTAGAGAGTGTATCATAGACTTTAGAGAGTGTATCTAATCTCCCTTCATTTATAATTTTTTTTTTCAAAACATTTAGACTAGGTCTAAATCCTACCTCAGGAGGAGCTTGAGTATTCTTTGCTTTTCTCTGAGTGTTCCTTGAGGAGGGGTGATTTGTGGGCACCTATTTTCTTCATCTAGTCTTCTTTCTTGGTGTAGACAGTGGAGAAGAATCTAAGTCAATGGTGGTAGAGGGCATAGAGGTTCTCTCTACTTTCTTCTTCTTCTGTATCTGTTTAGCTTTCTCAAGTTCTTTTGCTATCTTGGCATCTCTAGCTTTGTCAAGATCTTCTTGAGTGACTCCATGAACTTTTAGTATGTTAGATGTAATTTTGGATGCTTTCCTTTTATTATCAGCACTGTGTAAGATAGTATCCACTTCATTTGTCTTCTCTCTATAAGTTCTCTACTTAGGCTCATTAGGATCTTTGGGTGCAGATAATAGAACTTGTGCATATCCTTCTAACACATGTTCTTCCACTTCATAACCAATAGGATGAATCCATTTGGTTCTAGGTTCAACTGCCTCCATGCAAGTGCAATCTATTTCTACCATGAAACATATGATATCCTTATATTTTTCAACTATCTTCTCAGATAATCTAAACCTATTCTACAATTTGATCATGAATGTATTAATATCCATATCCATGGCATCCCTTGCACTACTCTCTAGAGTGGTTTTAAGAGAAATCTGAGACATTGTAGGTTTTCTCCTGTCTAGGTAAAGGTTTGCAACCTTTCCAACAATATGGAAATATAAATAGATGATCAGAGATCCAAACCTGAATGTCTTGCTCCTGTCATGCTTGATGATTTGAATGTTGTCAATCACTTGACCACACAAGATCTCACATAGGTTGTATTGAATTTTATCCTTCACCATTCTAATAGCTGCTAGGACTATTGCTGCAGAGACACTGTTTAACCTACTTGCTTGCTAAAACTTATACCCAAGTATCATAGTTAGGAGTTTTATGTCATCTTCTTTGATAGGGTCAACTGTCATTCTGCGCTTGTCACTTCTAGATAGGTAAACTTGTTCAATTTGTTTCTTGACATCCTTATCAGTAGGAAAAACTGGTCCAGTCTTTGGAAGTCTGGTTAATTCATGGATTAGGTCTATAGTGATGTGCACACGGACCTCACCAATCCAATAAAGATCATCATGTATTCTTCTTAGAAAAATCTTCACCGATTCTGGCTCATCAAACTCATGCGCATTCAAGTATTCAAAAATAGGGTTATCAATTAAGTGTGTGAACTCATCCTTGAATGTGTAATCAGGTTTAATCATAGATCCCATATGAGTGGCTATGCTGACATCTCCTACTATTTCCTTTTTACAATAAATGTGCGTGTGGATATCTTCCACGTGAACAACACCTAGCACAGTTTTGGAGAAAGCCCCTTCTACATCATCTAGTATAGATTTGAATGGATGCTTCTTGAATACAAATCTCTTCCTCTTTGCTATATCAAACACAACTGGGGTCACCATACTTACTTGGAAATTTCTTAAGTAGGGTTCCACAAAATTCCAAAATGGTGCAACTTCTAGGGTTCCATTCCAAACTTCTTATCCATTCGCTTAACTACCAAATTTGTTAAGCTTCCATGCCTTGATGTCTAGTGCTCCAATGATCTCCAAATTCTATGCTCTCGAATGCAAGTGTGAAGAAGATCTAACACTTACTTTCTTTTATACAATCCACCGCATTTAATGTTTGCAACCGTATGCAAATTACTCAGAGATTTTGAAACTTTGATTCTGATGTATTTTAGACAATGGGTGAATGCATACTGTAATATTTATGTGCTTATAACCATGAATTCATAGGCACATACTCAGAGGTGAGTATACCAACCACGTGGGGGTCTTGAGCTAGGATAGCTCCCCCTAAGACCAAGAAGGTCTATTCAAGCAGAAGTAGAGGGTGCGCCCACTACAGATGCATAAAATACTTTGTCAACATCATTGTCCTTCTTTACTTCAACCTAAATTTCACCTGAATCTTCATTTGCTTGAACAAACTTGACTTCTCCTTTTTCTTCAAATAGTGACTTCTTAGGATCCTCTTGCTTTTGAGTTCTGAAACTACCAAATCTTGAGATGTGTCCAGCCTTTCCACATGTGTGACAAATGATAGGAGGTCTGATGCTCTTGTTCATCATGTTGTATTTCTTTTTTGTGTGTCCATTGTAGTTACATATATGACATGTGGTTTTCTACAAATTTCTTTGAGGTTTATTTCTCTGATTGTATTGATTCATTCTTCTTTGATTCTGCTATGACTGATTTCTTTGATTTGTTCTGCAATGTAGAGCCCTGTGACCAAACTTATTATAGGAGAAACAATAGCCATTAAAAGGTCTTACCTCTTTGCAATCTCTTTCCAAATGACCATGTTTGTTACATGCATAACAAGTTCTATTAACTTGCTTGATTTCTCCTTTAGGTGGATCTGTTTTAATCTCTTCAACACCTTCAAATTTCTTTGCTTCTGAAGATGTTTCATGAGGTTTCTCTCTTTCTTGCAATGAATTGACTTCAATTTATGCTACATTGAATCCAAGACCAATAGTGTCACCTTTTTGCTTTTGTGTATTAAGATGAGATTGAAGTGAATTAAAACTTGTGTGGAGTTTGTCAATCTTGTCCTTTGCTTCTGTTAATTCAGATTCCAACTTATGATTTATGTTTTCCAATTCCAGGACTTTTATGTTTTCTTTCAAGAGGTCATCATCTAGTTGTTTTATTTATTTGATATTTTCTTCAATAGAAATTTGGCTGTCTGTGAGCTGTTCATCCAGATTTTCAAATTTATCTTTCAGAGACATATTCTCTTCATTGAGCTTTTTGATCATTTTCCCTAAATCACTTGTAGAACAATATTTCAAATATTTTCTTAATTTCTTGATAAGCATTTGTGAGCCATCAACTTTTAGTCTATGTTCGTCATTTTCTTTTTCAGATCTATCAAGATCTTTAAGAGCTGCTTCAAGATTCTTTTTCAAATGTTTTTCTTTTGCTGAGTCCATGATCTCCTTAAGTGGTTAAACTTAATTTCTAAGGACTAGATCTCTAATACCAATTGTTAGAAACACTGAGAGGGGGGGGGGGGGGGGGGGGGGGNGCAAATCAGTGTTTGACTATTAATTACTTTTCAGCAACTTAAACATAAATCAAACATACATTGAATGAAGCTTAACATAAGAACTCATAACACATGATATGATTACGGGGAAACCTTGATCAAAGGAAAAACCCACTAGGAATTAGTACCCACAAATATTGTACTAGGTATAATGAACCTGTTAAAGTTTCTTTGCCCTTCTAGAAGCAGTCTTTACAATATGAGTACAATGACCTGGTTAAAGGTCAAACCCTGTTAGGAGTCTTTTACAAAACCCTATTAAAGGTATATGGCTCACTTCCTAGGCTCACTGCCCAATAGGATGAAGGCTACAACCTTCTAAAAGATGATATCCACTATATAAAAAGTGAACTACTGTGATGACACTATTGTTTGATCAGTTCCGTGTATGCGTGAATGCTCTTACTCTCTTAAAGAGCTATATCATATACTAACTTCATTATACTACTCTTCTGTATCTTCCTCTTACATGATAATCGACACTTGTAACTGTAAAGAAGAAAAATGATGTTTGTGGAATAAGAGTTTTTTGATACTCAAATCATTTTTCACCTTAAATTTAATGTTTAGAGTGGAGGGAAAGATAATATATTCCCCTTTATTCTCATATGCACAAAGGAAGGATCCAAATTGATCAACCCAAAAAGGATCAATGCATAAATGAATCATTCTATTGGAAATAAGAATAAAGAAGGAGATCCTAGGTTTCCCTCTTATGATGTGTGTTGAAATGGATGTGATTGTAAAGGTGTTCTAGATTTAGAATGATTAAGGATTTGAATTGAAATGAATGATAGAAATGTACTAACCTTGAAATATTTCTGATCAAAGAATGCTGTTTTCTGGGGTTTGTACTAAGTTTCTGGAAAATCCAAAGTATGATCTGGAAAGGAAATGTAGAGATGAACAAAACCAAGAAATGTTTTTCCATTCTAATGTTGTCTTATGAAAAAGGTTAACCCTGTACCACAAATGCCAACCCTGTCCTACACAGATATGAAAGTGTCCCTGTTCACGCTGTCCGAAAGAAGACTGAAAAGGGTATCTAGATCTGGCCTCAGATCTATAGTCCCAAACCTGTACCTACAAAAAAAATGCTTGTTTGTTGTTGAGGAGGGGTTTTCCTTAGTCAAACCCCAATTTAGGAATTAACCTTGAAATCAATAATTGAAATAAGAATGCTAGCAAGTAGTAGAATTGAATCTAACAACGAAGCTATGATATTGAATAGATATGCAATTGTAATTCAAATGTAGAAAGTATGTAAATATGAAAGCATGGACTTTAGAAACCATAAACCTCCATGATTGTATGCTTTTAATTGACCTTCAAAGAGTTTTGAGGATGCACAAAGGATCTTGAAGGAAGATCACACCATCATGATGGCTAGATCTAGGGTTTGAATCATGAATCTTGAATGCTTGAACCAAATCCCTTCAAAGGCTTGAAAGCTTGAATCCTTGATCTTCAATGGAGAACTTGAATGTTTGAGAGGAAGACTTGAACACCTTGAGAGCTTGAAAAAATGTAGAACAATGGATGCTTGAACAAAATCTTAGCTAGAGCTTTTTGCACTTGGAAGACTTAGTTTGCTTGATCATGGTTAGAGAAAATGAGAGGAGAAGGCTCCCTTTTATATGAAATTAGGGCACAATCTTCTAAGGAGGCCTACATAGGATAATTAAATCATCATTTAAACCTTTACCCCTAGGAGAGGACCTATATTAAATATAATTTAGGAATCCATGATTCAGAGCCTGAAATAGCCGACCCAGGAGTGGGAAGAAATGTTTTTGCAAAGACTGACAACTGGGAAACTATGGGATTCTTGGTTTGGGACCCTAGGATAGGGTTGAGGTCAGCCCTGTCCTAGGATAGGGCTGAGTTTGACCCTGTCCTAGGGTAGGGCCTAGGTTGACCCTATCCTAGGAGGTCAACCCTGTCCCTGCATCCCAGAAATAGAGTCCTGCAACCTAGAATGCAGAAATCAGTCCCAAAAGTGGTATAAGGAGGAGCAGATCAGGGGGGATGATGCAGAAATGGGGGGATGATGTAATGGAGGTCAAATACATCCCCTAAAAAGGGCTAAATTCTCTTAACATGGAAGTGCTTTCATTTTAAGATGATACAGTAACATAACTTTACATTACATAATTATATGTTTATATCCAAATAGGCGCGACCCAAAACAAAACACTAGTCGGCCCTAAAAAAAAATATAAAATGCTTCCAAACAAGTTGGCTCAAGCATTTTTACTACAATGATAATTACATCATGACAAACATAGAACCAAAGGTGCTTGGCCATTACATTACAAGATAATTCACACTGATCAAAACAATAGTTGGCTTCCATGCTCTATCTTCTGGACTACTGGTCTACTGATCTGCATGTAACTTTTTTGTAATATTGTTCCATACTATGCATGTCTAGATGTAGCATGTACATGTGTCATGCAATGTATATCTAAATGTGCATATGCTGACTCAATCTCTCGCATGTGCGCTGATGTGCTGACCACTGAGTATCTCTGTCTGCCCTATTTTCATGACAGAAACTAAACATGACTTTGTTGCCATGATGACAACAAAAAATGAGTCATGCATCCTCAGGAAGTCAACTTGCCAATAGATATGGCATTCCTCATGCCATCATCATAGATAATGGAAAATAGTTTAAGAACAAAGATGTTGATGAACTTTGTGACACATTCCATATTACACATCACTCTTCATCCATTTACTATCCCCAAGGTA
>MU224512.1:824613-847244 GCA_018584345.1 Thuja plicata
ATCCATTTACTATCCCCAAGGTAATGGACAAGCAGAAGCTACCAACAAGAACATCCTTAAAATCCTTAAGAGATCTGTTGGCAAGTCAGGAAAAGATTGGCATCTTCAAATCAATCCAGCATTGTGGGCCTATAGGACTAGTATTCAAACCCCGACAAGAGCTACACCTTTTTCATTGGTTTATGGGGCCGAAGTTGGTCTACCTTTAGAAGTTGAAATACCATCCCTAAGAGTCTCATTGCATGGATTAATAATAGATCAAGATTATAGAGTTTCCTAACTTCAACAATTGGAAATGTTGGAGGAACATCAAACTCATGCCTATGATCATTTGAAAGTGTATCAGAATCAAATTTCAAGGAACTATAACAAGAATATTAAACAAAGAACCTTTTAAGTAGGAGAGCTAATATTGAGAGAAAATCCAAAAAATTTGGCTGATAGAGAAAAGAAAGGAAAGTGAGAAGCAAATTGGCTTGGTCCTTTTGTCATTGTTTCTTCATTTGGAATGGGGACCTACAAATTGGCCAATTGTGATGGTGATGAATTGCAAGAACCTATCAATAGCATTCATCTTAAAAGGTTCCACACCTGATTCAGAGAAAAGAGTATCAGATGAAAGAGTATAAGTTGAGAGTATCAGATGAGTCAGCATCACCTTTGTACATGGAAAAATTCAAAAATACTAAAAAAAATGAGAAAAGATCAAAATACAAAAAAATAAAAAATTCCAAAAGCCAAAACCATTTGAAAAAGTGAAAAATTTCCTTGGTGAAAACCTAGCAATAGGCACATTGGTAGCAAAAAAAAAAAGTAAAAAAGAGAAAAAGAGCAATAATCCCAAGAGGTGAAAGCCTGGAAACAAGTTCCTTTTGTCCCTTAGGTATTTTCTAGTTACATTTGTATATATTGTGTTTCATCATCTCATTTGTCCATATCCTCATTACATCCGTCATTTGTGGATCATCCTAATAAAGTCTCAGAGCTGTATTTTTGTCACATTCTAGGTTCAGTCGCCCTAAGTTTCACATTGGTCACATTTATCACTTGGGGGCACGCATCATAAATTTTTGGTACCAAACGGATTCAATAGTGCAACATCTTGGTCACACATCAGAAGTAGATTTTCAGATTCAGAAGAGAGATTTTTGGAACCTTTGATAAATATCATTGTTCAACCCTAAACAGTTTGATCACATAACATGATCCTTGAGTTTCATTGACTTATTTTATCAGGATTAAAAATTGACACACCCTAAATGATTAGATTGTCTGAAATTCTTATTTGAAAATATTGATACATTTCACAAACACTTGGAAATTTTTGATGAGTTTTTCAACGACCCTTTTTTGAGTCATGTTCTTTTTAGCCAATCGATGATGTTTTGACTAGATTTGAAATGAAAGCTTCTGAGTGACTGTTTTGAGGAAGATCCTTTAACTTGTGTGAATTATTCTAAAGACATGGTCATCAAAGAACCATCGAGGACATTCATATAGGAAGGAGGGTTAACCTTTTTTTGTTCATGCAAAAGGATACCTTGGCTATTTAGATTTTCAATATCTTAATACCAACATCCACTTGCAACATTGAATCCGATCAAACCGGTATTCATACTCCCATAGTTGGTCATTCAACTAGTGAGGGTTGTACTTGGTTTTGTAGAAGGGGTTACCACATGATAGAAATTCATATTCATATTTTTATGGTCGCAATAGTACCAGTAAGGATTGTATCGACTCCTAGTTCCATAATGCTCTATGATGAAAATATATCTATGTTTGCATTTCTTTCACAAAACTCAAGGACAATTAGTTGCATTGCATCTTCATGTTAGATTAATTGCATCTTCATGTTAGAGTTAATTGCATTTTCCAAGTTAGTTTAAAATGGCTTGTATTTATAGAAATTTTCCAATAACAAGGGGGGGAATTAAAGTTGACAACACTTCATCAATTTAATGTTTTCAAGTCATCAATATGAGATTTTCCTTTGCATTCATAATCATTAATCATTATTCATTATATATACATATCATGTGAAAAGAAAAGAAAATAAAAATTAATCATTAGTCATTTATCCATATCATTTAGAATTACACATCATAAATTAAATTGCATACATCCAAAAATCAAAAAAGATAGTTGCATTCATTGCACTAAGTATTGCATCCATATCATTGCATTGCATAATCCATACATCATGGTTAAATTAGAAAAGCATATAGAACTAAGTTGCATTAACATCATTTGCATCCATTTATCTAGGTCCTACTCTAAGGCATTGCATCCATAGCATAATAGAAATAAATGCATCATAGAAACATGTAGATATGCATAAAAGGAAATCTCATAACAACATCATCAAAGGAGGAATCCAAGATCATCATAGATTAATGTCCATCATCAATGTCTAAAACAAAAATTAGTAAATCAAAGGTACATCAAAAAATGATCTATACATTAAAGTCATGATAAAAAATACATATGCTACATCATAAATGCAATATCAAGATATCATAGATCTATCTCATGACCTAGTAGGGGCACCTAGTCCATCTCCAGCAATACCTCTACCTAAACCCCCTACACCATTGACATCCTTTTCACCTGGTCTATCCTATGTACTAGGTGGAGCCTAACTAGTGCTCACACTGGTAGGTAACTGAGCTAATGTAGTCAGAAATAGTTGCAACATAGTAGAAACCTAATCTAATCGTATAGTAAATGCACTCATCCCTACCTGTAAACCTTTAACATCCTACACTAATCCATCCATAATGGGAGGAATTGGAAGTGCCTGTGATTCTAGAGGAGCCTGAGGTGCATGTGGAACTAATGGTACCTGTGGTATCACTAGTGTCATACTACTCTATTGATCAACCTAAGGAATCTGTCCTTGTAATGGAACCTGTCTAGCCACCTAGACACATCTATGTCTTTGCCTAGCCCACTCTGCACCAACTCTAACAGGAGCTTGTCCTTGAGGTACTTGTGCCTATGCTAATCTCTGTCTCAGCTACTTAAATCCACCACCTCGGCCTCTAACATGTCCACCCTGCATCCGAGGTCCTACAACTCTTTGTGCTCTAGGAGCCCTAGGTGCCCTCTAAACCCTCTATCTCTAAGGTCTCTTTCCATCGTCACCATCATCATCATCATCTGAAAGATCATCCACATCAACAATAGGCTCTGTTGGGTCTATAAATCTGACAAAGCAATGTCGCATAAACCACTCTTGATACTCGACTGACATGCCCACATTTGCAACATGTATCATTATATCCCACATCACATATCCCAGCTTGTCAATCTATAAGCAGGCCAACTGATAGTCAACTTGTGCTCCCCATATAGATCTCTCAGCCTATACTCTAGCATAAAGTGCCATACCCTGAGGCATGTCGTGGACCCGACCGTACTGACAGAGCACTATCCCAAAATAAAATCTCTCAATAACTAGTGGCGATCGACCGATCATCCACCGAGGACAAAACATGTATGGCAACTCATCATCGTCCTCTTGCCAACTCTCACAAAGTAGATATGGTCTCCACATGACCTAATCTATATCATCAATAGTGTGTCTCCAAAATTCAACCTTTCCCAGATGATGCTGGACAACCATGCCATCATAAAAAAATGCATACAGATACCCTCGGGCCTGCACTCGTGATGAAACTGGTCTCGTGATAGGGATATGCTCCCAAGTCCACAACTATAATAATACTGCACCTATTGAAAGAGCTACACTGTAGCTATATACAACCTCATGCAAATCATGATATAACTGTGCTAATATACAAGAACCCCAATCAAATCTCTAAGGATGTGCAATCAAACCCTCCAATATGTGGCCCCATCCGACCGCAAAGCCACGTCCTCTCTTATCTAGAAGAAGTAATCCTCCAATCACTACCTCTAATAATGCTAGAAAAGTGGGGAAATAGGCAAAATGTGCCCAAGTAATACAATCATCATCAATGGTGTTGTCTCCAAACACCCATCTTCATACACTGCTATCATACACTGAATCATAATATACCTGCTCTCCATGAGTCAGGATCCTCAATAATCTATATACATCCTCAGGCGTGATAGTCATCTTGTCGAGGGGTAGATGGAATGTATTATGGTCAGAGTGCCATTGCTCTACCATAGCTATCAAAAGACCTTAGTTTAGCTAAAATAGAGGGAGATCTAGAAGGAAACCAAGACCACATGTCTCGATAGTCTGTCGCTCAGGCGCTGTGAGCTCATCAATTAAATAAAAAATCCAAGACACAACACCCCATATCTACAACTTATAGTAATGTTCCTACATTTTGAAACAAAGTGAATTGTATTAGTCTTTCTATTGGTGAATCATTCTAAGTCAATAAAAAATATTAAATCTATCCTTGCTCTATTTTGAGTGCATTAACTTATTGCTCCTAACCTCTAGATATTGAGACACAAGGACAATTTGTAATCATTTTAATCAATCCGATTGACCTATCAAACATTCATCAATATGGATTTTCTAATATCCTAAACAATAAGTGACATTCTGGATGTACATTTTCTAGCTTGGAATTCAATTGAATTATTTGGACGATCGATCAAAGTACTTCATCTATTTTCTATCTCAGTTTTCAAACTTCATGGTAGGTGGAACTTTAATAAGTGTATGCAACTTTTTAAGCCCTGTGACATTTAAAAAATTACAGATGACACATTAATAATGGAAGGTAGTGCTTTGTTAAACAGGTGGCCTTTTAAAGTCCTACGTGGCTTTTTAAAAATCCTAGGCGACCTTTAAAAAATAGGGTTTTCTAGGCGGCTTTTGGCTATTTGGGTTACAATTTTGCCCTAATTCTTAGGCGGCTAATAATTTCTCCTACATGTCTTTTCAACATGCGGAGGCAACTTTTCTTAGCCCTAAGTGGCTCTTTAACTACCCTACTCAACTTTTCACTAATTTCTACCTAGAAAGCATTAAAACCATGTAATAAATGCTATTTAAAGAGAAATAAATGCACTGGGAAGGTTCAAACCACTCACCAGAGGCCCGTAGTTAGGAGGTCTCTGATATCGACATGCTCACTCAAACCTATGCGCTCAAATGGGGACTACCATTGTTTTCAATCATCAGAGGATCAGAGAAAAATCTCAATAGTGAAAAGTGAAAAGTGAAAATGAATAGTAAATTTGGGTTTTTCAACCTATTTAAGCTATTTTGCCCTAATTTTGTGAGATTTTTGATCCAGTCAAACTAAATCTGTATATTTTGCACACTGGGGCATTTGTTTGACATCTTTCAACATGATTGTTTATCAGAAATTCAATCATCTTGGATCAATTCTATCAGCAGTATTCATCAAAATTTTCACATCTGAGATCAATATGCTTTCATTTCTGAGGGGGCATCATCATATCATCAAACTGGGATTCTGCAGCATATCTTATATCAAATCTGGGGCATTAAAAATTCAAACTTTATTAGTGGGGCATCAAATCAAGTTTCAAATCAGAGTTTCAAATCAGACCATCAAATCAAAGTTTCAAATTAGAGCATCAAATCAAGTTTCAAATCAGAGCATCAAATCAGAGTTTCATATCAAGGTTTCATATCAGAGTTTCATATCAGGTTTTCATATTATTCAATCAACTCATCAGTATCAAATCAATGATCAGGACATCAAGTTTTCTTTGAATCAATGCACTTCACACATTAATTCAAAGAGGGGCATTTGTAGACACCTAAATTTGACCAGGTGTATCTTAAGCATTCAGAATTGTAAATCTCAGCCAATTACCTCAAATCTCATCTCAATGCATTAAAATTGATCAAATCAAATGGACATTTATCAAATAAAGTGGAAAAAAATCAAATTGAATCAAAGGATTAAATAATGATGAAATTAAATAATTAAATTCAAGCCTAAAAGGGATTAATCAAATTATGCAATTGATTTTAATCAATTAATTGTATAGTTTAAATCAAAAAGATCAAATCCAACCCATTCACCCTTACATGGCTAAATTAATTAAATGAGTGAGTTATTTAATTCCTAATTTCTTTGAGGACAACCAACCAATTTTCTCTCTATTTAAAAACACCTCAAAGATTTTGACTCAACCAAAGCTTGATCATGATCAACTCACTCTACCCCCTACCCTTGGGAAATTGCTATAAATACAAGCCATTTTCTTTGTGTTTGGGATCCAAGAATTTCAAGAGAAAAGCATCCTTAATATAGGCATTTGGAGAGCATTTGAGAGATTTTGATAATATTTCAGCATTTGCATAGTATTTAGAATATCATGTTTAGAAGCATTTGTTGGTTTTATAGCATATCTTGGAGCATTTTGAGCTAGATTAGAGCATTTTTTTATCATTTACTTCTCGTTCTAGGATTTTCCGTGGGAGAGATTAAGACTGAGAGCTCTCTTAACAAAGATTAGATAGAGAACCATGAGATGTCATGGGTTTTAAACTTCAATTCTTAGATTAAATAGCATTTTCTTTCCATAGAGTTCTTGTTTCTAATCCTAATTTCATGAAGGTGTAATTATACATACACAGTAAGAGTATTGCAGAATTGAAGAGTGATTTTGATAGTTGTTTCAAGAAAGAAGATGATAACAACATTGGAAATATATGGAAGATCAAAGAGACAAGTGAGATATGATTACATGTAACTGATTAAATGTTTGAAGATGTTAAGTTGATCACTGAAATGCAAAAGGATAATGCAAGACATTAAATCAGTTAATGGACTATATTATCATTGATGTCAACTTGATATAATCTAATCGATTATAATCAAAGTGTCAAAGACTTTAGAGAATCAGAGAGATAAATATAATTCTTTCAGTAATGTATAAAAGACAAGAATTCACTATGTGACTTCAAACAGTGACTGGTAGTGGAACAGATAGACATAGATCAACAAAAGTTAAGTCACACTGATGCCTGAGATAGAACACCGATGAGCAGAATAAAAAGCATAACCGATGGCCATAATCTTAGTCTAAACCAACGGAGAAGCCCGAGGAGAACTAGAGTGTTGACTGAATCTATCAAATAGTTAACACACCAAAATTAACTAGAGTTCAGAAACGACAAGATATCTAGCTAGCAGAGCTAAATATAGACTTAACTAGTAGTTATCATTGTTTTCAATGACAAGATAAAACTAGAGATAAGTAAAGGATTTAAAGTTGTTTTTTCTAGTTGGCATGAAGATGTCTATGAGATAATAGAGGAGTTTTTTTGAAATAAAATTGGCTAAGATTGTGGATCACGCAAAGATAAAGAAAATCAAGAACCTAACAATGGTGATATCATGTCTATAAAGAGACAAATTAATTCACTATGAATTAAGGGGAGTGAATGAAAAAGAGGATGCTCAAGAGAAAATAATGAAGAACAACTTCATATAGTCCTGATCAATCAAGCTATGGACACCGAGAAATAGAGCATAGCATCACCGAGCATAAAAAAAGTGGAGAAAAGGTATTACAAGGATATATTGATAAGATTATTCTATGAACTTATAATAGATTTGAAAATCTGCAAGTATAAGTTTTATATGTGAACAGATCATACTATTTTAGTTTAACCATTGATTTAGAAAATCTCTTAACCGAGCAAGATTTAAAGATCCTTTCTATATTGAGATACATCCTAAGGAGTATCAAAATTTTTGATAATGAAGATAGCATGATATGCCAGATACCTATTGACAGGCCAAGTGAGTGTTTGATCAAGGAAGGTAGCATAGAGATGCCCGATATCAAGTGACAGACTAAATTTTTAAATTCTCTAACAAGGTCACACCTAACAGTGTGTTTGTAATCTTTAACAGGTTTGGTTATTCACCGAGCTCACTTCAGAAGAGTGAAAATTTTGGGTTAACGGTCCCAAGTGGTTTTTCCCCAAACAAGATTTCCATGTTAAAAATCCATGTGTCAATGTGTTTATGAGTCAATAATTTACTATTTTTCATTATACATAGCTAATCTAGATTGATCGGTATACTCTAGATAATTTATTGTCTTTTGGTAAATTAACAAACTTCTATTCGGTAAACATACAGTATAAGTTTTAACAAATCAATCTGAGCAGTAGTAATTTGATAATTGTATTTGAAGGCATTCATCTTATACAACTGAAGATAATTAGAGGCTTAATATTGTGGTACTATGTTTTTGGGTTGATTAATTGGAATATTTTGAGGCCAATGATTCACGCCCCTCTCAGTTATTACTAACAATTGGTATCAAAGCTTGTGTTCTTAGAAAGGGAGTTTAACACCTCAAGAAAAACATCACAAGATGAAGAGACAAGATGTGACCAAGTTGAATAAAGACAAATTTGCATCATGGAAAAGTACAATAAGACTCCACCTATCAGGTATTGGAAATGATGTTACTCAATAACTTGATACTAAATATGTGTTGCCTAAAGGACCTCACACTCTTGAGAAATTAAGCATAAAGCATGAGCATAATTGCATGATGATAGAACTTGCATCATCACTCTCTGATGCTGAGTTTGAAGATGTCAAAACCTACACCTCTGCAAAGCAAATGTGGGATAAGTTGAAGGTGGTACATGGAGGAGATGCTAATGTACTAAGAGCAAAGGCAGAAAGCTTAAGAGGGAGGTTTGATGACCTAAGGATGAAATAAGGAGAAGACATCACTCAGTATAGCTGTAGAATCAAAGAGGTAGTCAATGCTATCCAAGGAGTTGGAGGTGTACTTGAAGAGGAGACAGTGGTAAGTAAAATATTAAGAAACTTACTACCTATATATGCTATTAGATTTTCTGCTATTCAAGAAATGAGAGCAGTTGCAAACAATACAGTTGCTCCAGATAGTCTTATTGGTAGAATGATTTCATTTGAGATGAATAACTTTGATAATAGTGTCTTACCATCTATAGAATCTGCATTCAAATCTTCTTTGAAAATAACCAATTCAAGTTATAGACATGCTATTATAAATGATAGTGAAAATGATAATGAGGATCAAGGACTTGATGAGATTGATACAATAATGGCAAGACAATTGTAGAGAGGCAAAGGTAGATACAAAGGTAAATTACCACTTGTATGTTTCAATTATAAAGAGGTTGGACACTTTTCTGCAAGATGTCTAAATAGAAGAAAAGATGACATAGGAAATGACAGATCATATGAGATGAATTTTTATAGAGGTGATAATAGAGATTACCAAAGCAACCGTCAATCTTACAAAAGAGATACCTGACAAAGGGAAGAAAGCATGTTACCTAGTTGAGAATAGAGCTGATGACACTGACACCGAATTAGAAGAAGGCATTGAGTTGGTATTTCTAGCCATGAAGGATGATTCAGATGATGAAGAAGAAAGGTATGTAGAAACTACACTCATATCTAAAGTTAGTAAGAATGATGTCTGAATCATAGATAGTGGCTGCACTCACCATATGACTGGTGATAAACAAAATTTTGAGACTTTTGAATACTACAATGGTGGTTCAGTATGAATGGGAAATGATACACCTTTTCTAGTTGAAGGTGTAATACCCCTCTAACCCTAATAAAAGTCTTGAGATTTTAAATGAAGTAAGATCTTTCAATATTTTATTATAGCTTAAGTTGTTCATGATACTTGCTTGATCTATTCCTATAGTTTGTTTATAATGACTTCATGAGATACCATCTGAGGGTTCTATTATTAGACATACTATCTAAGGGTATCATTTGTGTATGTGTTTATCTCCATGTGTTTTTGAGGACCTTCAAGACTTTTCTAAATATTGTTAGGATGTTATATGACATGTACTTGATGGATATATATACTCTTCTATCAAGGTTACTTTTGATGAATCTCTTATCTCACTTAATGATTTAGGATATTTCTCATGATTATGTTTACTTATTATTAGTATCGATTAAAGACTAACCCAATGCTCAAGATTCTAACCCTCATTATGATAATGCTACATTCTTTGTGTGTGTGTGTGTGTATATATATATACATGATGTGTTTTCATGATCCAAGATGAAGTCATATTTACTCACATGAATGAGGTCCACACAATGTATTGATCCCGATCTTCTATCTATGATGTCTTCTTTTATATGTACTTTGATGCACATGTATTTATCTCTGTGACCCAGGCTTGCAGGTACTAGGCATTGACTTCACCTGGCTTCAGAGGTCTAAGCATGCCCCAAAATCCTTGATCATTGTTGTTTTTATGGAGATAGTAGCAAGTCTCACAATATTAAGCCTACCCATGATCCTTGCTCCTAGGTTGGGTATTTTTGGATTTGTCCTTTGGTTGTGGATTGGTGTCTGATTATTTTAGCTTGGTATTTTAAGTTAATTATTGTGGATATTAATTATAGTCACTAGTACTAGGTGAGTATTGATTTGTGTGAGTGGAGATTCTCTCTATGATTAATGGAATGCCCATCTGTTAGTAATAATATGTATGTCCTATGAAATTAAATACATTATAATAATCTTTGTCAAGTGTTTTATTATAATAATATTTACATGGATATATATACACGTAGGCATATGGGTGCACACATATGCATTTGTTTATATATATGTTATATATGTTTATATATATGTGTTTATATTTATGTGTGTTTATGTGTATATATATCTTTTTATTGAAGTGAAGTAATTAATTAATTATGTATATTTATAATCAAATCAACATCATTCTTTTGATAGCAATGGAGGTAATTATTATTAATCCTTTTAGGGGCATATTAACTAAACATAATCTAAGAGTGAAAAGTAAATATACATATTAGGGTAAAAGTAATTACTTAAATCTTCCTTAAGCATAGAATTAAATAAAGATGGTAAATAAATTAAAGAACTTATGGGAACAATATGCATATTAAAATTATGTAAGAACTAATAAGGCTTTAACTAATAACCAATATATGGTTGTGGATGGTTGCATCGATTGATTTTTCCCGTGCAACCACTCCCATACCATATTTATGAAAAGAGGATTGTAGAGTAGGGATGGAGGAATAAAATAAGAATTGGCATAAGGAAATTCTCAGCCATAAATTATTGAGAAAATTGGTTGTGGCTTTCATAAGGAATCTCTATGAATTGAAGAGCTTGAGGAAGTTTGGAATTGGCTGGAGTGGGCTTGGAGCTTCTTCCAAAGGCTTCTCAGCAGGACTCCAAGTAGGCTATACCCCAGAGGAGATTCCTTTTCATATGAATGCTATGTTTGATGTGTGTGCCTTACTGTTTGTTATTATTTTATTTGATTAGAGGAAACCTTTAATTGTTGTATTGCTATATTATTTCCTTGCATAATTGAGTGGTTGATGACTATCTTAATGATTGATAATGAGAATGTTTGATCAGGTAATCTATCCTTCTTTATGATTCATTTCTTTAAATGTGATATCTTATAACTGGATCCTTCATCCTTTGATGCTTATGAGTTTCAGTAGACTTTCTCCCTTGTTAGAATAATATCTCATTGATGTTATCCTACTTTACCTTATATCTATTGGTGGGAATAAAATAGGCTTTCCTTGAAGGTAGAATGGGTTTTGGGGGTTTCTCTAAAAGGAGAACAGAGAGATCTCAACTGGGTATCTCTCCGATTCTTCTTCCTAGGCCTCCATTTTACGTAGTTTTACCCGAAAGGACAATCTAAAAGTTGTTTCCTCTGGAACACATAGTCCTTTACCATCTGCACAACTATAGGCTCCATCTGCATAGGTTGCATGACCATCTTGTTAGGATTGAATTATACTGAGAGGGGGGTGAATCAATATTATAACAGTTAATTAAATTCTTTAGCCACTTGAATATTAACCATACAATTGCACTAAAGGAGAGAACATAAAAAAATAACACATAACTCATAACACCATGATTTTTTTACAAGGAAACCCTGGCCAAGGGAAAACCCCGGTGGGGATGATACCCATAAGTATGTACTAAAGTATAATGTCCCTTTAAGGAGACCTAGCCCTGTTAGGAGCTGAATATTACATACTACATTTCCTTTTTAGAGGAATAACAACCCTGTTAAAGGTTCACAACACCCTGTTAGGGTCCAATGAGCTTACAACTCTTACAATGTAATTCTTTTACAAAAGGTTCTTAGTCATGAACAAAAACAAGCATCACATATGCTTTGATATTTCCTTTATAGATATTCCATTCTCTACTTTGTCATTCACATGTCCGCTCTTCATGTCACTCTTCTACATGTACCATGAATCCATTACATAATATTTACAAAATTGATCTTACATATATATCTTTTAACTTTACAAAGTTGACTCTCAGAATGAATATTACAAACAGTACTAAGTCGGCCTTGAATACACAATAAATTTAATATAGTAATTATAAAATGCATAGTCAGCACTCTTGCATAATCAAAGTATAAACTATCAATAACAAAAATACAACTTTGATTCCTTGGAGTCCAAGTCATACTCCCTTATTCTTCGCTGCTGTCCAACTTCTCTGTGTCATTATTCTCTATTGTCTGTCTGTCTTCAAATCCTTATAAATTATCATAAACATAACCAAATCCTAATCTATCTTAGATGTATGTCAGACATACTTCATACTATCTCCCCCTAAGCTTGCATGGCTTAATTCATCGATCTCTATCTTTGATATCCAAAACAATACTGTACTTATGTTTCTGTACTTATCAATTTTGGACATACCAAAACTTAACTTCAAAACAATTGATCTTCAACCAAAATACATTTCCATAAATAAAAACAAAAAAGTGAATCACATTACCCAAATTGATCACTTTCCAACAATCTCTCCCTTTGGTATTGATGGAAACACTTCACAACAAAAATACTAGGTGTTCCAACAAAGAAAAATTGTCTCTATTTCTTTTCCCTCTTCTCTTCTTTTTTCATTTTTGTTCTCTCTTTTCTTCTCTCTTCATTTTTTTTTGTTCTCTCTTCTCTTCTCTCCATTTGAAAACAATGACAAAGGTGCATACAAATAAGTATCACTTCTTTCTCACAAGATTTATAATTTCTTGGAAGGAATCTTCCAAAATCTTCACTTCAATGCTCCATGTCTTAAACAAAATCTGATTTATATGAATCAATCCATTCAATGCAAAAGATGTAGTTTTAGCATTCTTCAAGTCTGTGGGTAGGCCTTTAGCCAATGAATTTGTAGTCTTTTCTAAATCTTCCAGATGTGCCTCAAGTATTGATAGCTTCAGAGTAATGAAGCTCCTTAGAAAATTAAATATGTTTAGTACTCTCTCCTTCTCATTCTCCAATACACTGATCTTAGCCAATATCTTTATCACTTCTATGTCTAACTCTTTAGTGGACTATGAATATGCTCAAAGTTTCCCTTTCCTTGGCAATAATATCTTCAACATCTTGAATGTGTCTGATACGATTCATGCTGTAACCAAATAATTTTCTCCCATGTGAAATACAGTTCTTTGCATTTACCAAACAAGTTTTCAGAACTCCTAAGTCCCATGAGATGGACTTGCATACTTTTATCAGCTTCTTCTCTTCATATGTTTTCTCTGCTTTCTCCTCTATAGTCTTCAAAAAATTTTCAAAGTGGCCATCAAACTAATCAAGTATGATTTTCAAGTTCTTAATATCATCTTTGTTCTAGAATACTAAGGGTACTGGAAGCAATTTATTCATAGTATCAATAGCTCTTGAAATCACCTTTGTTTTCTTATCTCATTTCTATACTAATTTCTCCTTTTCTTTGTTGAGTGCGGTGAATTCCAGTTTCACGAGTTCATCTTCATCCATATTATCTACATTTACATTATTACTTTCCAACAATAAGATAGATGGAAAAGTTACCTCTTCCTTCTCATCTTATATTTTCTCAGTCTTCTGTCCTTCATCCTCTTTCTTCTCATCTTACTTATTCTCCTCTTCTTCTCAGGTTCATCAGCAATAGAAGTGTCCATGGTTCCTACAAAAGGGTCTTTCTCATCTTCTGAGGGGTCTAGTGTTACTGCCATACCAAAAACATAGAAATCTGCAGTAGTGTCTTCTTTAATCTCTTCATCATTAGTCTCTATGTCCTTTGTGTTGTCATCCATTCCCAATTGTTAAGATAAATCTGTTTTAGGAGGTGGTGGCTTGACAAAAGTAGTTCTCAACAGTGTCTTCTCAAGTGCCTTCTAATTTTCCTCACTTAATTCATCATATTTCCTCGCCATTATCTTTCGTAATCTGGCCTTTGTCCTCAATAGGGGTTTCAATTATTTGACTATCATATCTCTCTATTGTACGAATAATATAGGTACCATATCATCAATCTCTTTGTTTCTAATCTGATCATCTTCAGCTTGTGCCAAATGTTTTCTTCTTTCCAATTTTGTATATAGATTTGAGGGTATGCTTCCTTCAACTTCCAAAAGTGTCTTTTTGAAACTAAGCATGTGATCTATCACAATGTCTTCAATCTTTAGTTTATCTCTTCTTCATATCTGTTATAATATTTATCAATTGAAACCAATTTTCCTTGTTCAATTTATCTTTTCTTTAGCATTTTAATGTCATGTTTTCATGCTTTAATCTTCTCAATTTTCTTCTCTTCTTCAACTTCATTCTTCTCTTTTGTCTACATGCTAGATCTAGTTACTCTAGGAGTAACTTCCTTCACTTGTTCTGCATGCTACTGTGGTGGAGTTGTGTTATCAACCATAATTACTTTATGGGTGGAAGGGGTATTTGAGATTTCACTAGCTACTCCAAGGGATCTATCTTCCATCTTCTTCTTCATATATTTCAGTTCTTCCTCAGATAGACCAGCCTTTACTCCACAGTCATTAATAAGATTAGAAATCTTTCTCTTCCTCTGTCCTCTATTATGTTCTTCTCTTACCTTCTGTGACTTTTCCTCATATGTTCCTAATGTCTCTTCTAATGTATCAACTTTTGATGCAAGAATATGTTCCACTTTCATGGTGAGTACTTTGGAACTCACTTCATAGCCCATAGGGGAACACCATTTATTTCTGGGGGTCACTGCCCAAAAACATACATAGTCTGTTTCAACCATAAAACAAATTGTATCCATGTACTTCTCAAAAATGTCCTCATGAAGTCTATATCTACTCTTCATTTGACTTTGTAGAATTTTAATCATTGCAAATAGTTCTCCATCTACCCAAGTAGTGTTTTGTCTTCTATAACTCTGTGAGATTAGTATACTAGTAGGAACTCCAGTTTTCCAGCCACTAGGGTAAAGACAAGGAAACTTATGTTCAATGTGAATAAACATGTGTACCAATAATGATCCAAACCTGAAAATATTCATTCTATCCTTCTTCACAAGCTTTATATTCTCAATAAATTGTTGTTCCAATACCTCACATAGGTTGTACTATGTGTTTTCTTTTATCATCCTCCATGCCATCATAATAACTCTATCTAATACTGAATTAGGTTTGCTACTGTAGAAAATTTTGTAACCAAGTATCATTGCAATCAACCTTACATCTTGTTGGAAAATATCATTTACTATTATTTCCCTATTGTCCCACTTTGAGTGTGTTAGGGTTTCAACTTCCTTCTTGACATTTTTCTCTGCAATAGGTATAATTCCAGTGTTGTCTAAACTAGTAATCTCATGAATTAGGTCACTGCATATCTTCTCAAGTTGGCTACGAATCCATAAGAATTGGTCACGAACCCTGCTCATAAGTATTTTAAACCATTCATTTGCATTGAATTCACACAAGTCCATAATCTTCATTATACTTAATTGCCTGACATGTTTCCATTCTTCCTTCATGACTCTGTTCTCAATCATATCTTCCATTTCAATGAGTATCTCATCCTATCCTAATGTGTCATACTTACAATGTATATAGGCCCTGATGTCTTCTACGTGTAATATGCCATGAGGGCTCTGTGAAAATGCTCCTTCCAGATCCTCTTCACACAACTTAAAAGGATGTTTCTTGAATTTTTATCTAGGACAATCAACAACATCAAAAATCACAGGTGCATCCGTAGCTTAGATAATGTAGAATACCTTTCACACGTGTAAATCCGAGTTTATGCTTCGATCAATCATGCACAATAGGTGTAGAAATGTATGATACAAATTGTTAGGATTGAATACTTCTGTTCTCTGATCTCCTCAGCTTGCTCCTTGTCAAATGATAGAAAGATAGATCATAACATGGTGCTTTATACAAGTTAGGTTATAACTTTTCTTTTTCACTCCAAACTATCTGGTCAGCTGCTAAATCTCATGATCAAAATATACAAGTTGGCTGATGATGCACTTTTAGATATATAATCCATAATGTTGGCTCAACATATTCTCAAGCTCGCACAAGCTCACTACATGATTTGCGGGATAGGATAAATTATGATGTGTTGCATTTAATGCTCCCCTAAGGTCATGATCAGTCAATTAGGTTGATTCTATCTTGCTACCTTCAGGAAAAGATCCAGTAGCATCTATTGAATCTCCTTGAACTAATGTCTCACTAATTTCTTCAATCTTCCATCTCTTACCATTGTTGCTTTCTTCTACTTTCTTAAAACAATTTTCAAAATCACTCTTCACATCTGCAATACTCTTTCCATTATCACTTCCATTCTTCTGAGGTTTCATAGGAGGTGGTGTTCTTCTGTTATCTACTCCATTATACCTGCAAAAATTTTCTATATGTCCTGTATTTTTGCATTTGTAACATATAGGTGGTCTTCTTTCTTGATTAACTTGTAATTTACAATACTTCACAATGTGTCTAATGTTGTTACATTTGTAGCATGTAGGTTTCATTGTAGGTTCTCTTCTATTGTCTTGTCTATAACCATAATTTTTGCATTATATCTTCTTGTACCCATATCCATTACAGTTAAAACAATAACCAGAAAAAGTTCTAAAAGGGGCATTACCTCTGCAATCTTTCTTCATGTGTCCAAATCTGTTGCTACTAAAGCATCTGCCTCTAAAAGGTCTAATCTACTGTGTAGATTCTTCAATAGATCATTTCTCAGCATTAATCTTTAGAACTAGTTTCTCTTTCTAATTCTTTGAACATTCAGCTTCATTAAAGCCAATACTAGTCATGTCACCTATAGGTTTCTACTTGTTTAGTTGTTCATCAATCAAATCACTGCTGGTGTGAAGTTTCTCAATATGTTTCTTTGCATTAGCAAGTTCATCTTCCACAATCGGATTGTGTTTCTCCGATTCTAAGTATTTGTTCTTGTAGCTATCAGGTTCATATTTCATTTGATTCAATGCATTGTTCAAGGTTTCTTCATCTTTCTTCTTATCATCCTCCTGTACCTATATTACTTTAGCCATATTCTTGTTCTCAAGCTTCAGAGTCTCAATCTCTTCTTTAGTAGCTCCACCTAATATGAATTGTCCTCATCCGAGTCTTCTTTTATCTGAACCATAAGATCTTCTCTCTGACTTCTGGAAAGTTCAAGTTGTTCTTTCAGTTTCTTTACGAATTTCTCAGCTCTTCGGATGTTAAACTTCAATTCACCATTTTCTTCTTTAGCATTATCAAGGTCTTCAAGTGCAGCTTTAAAGTTCTCCTGTAAACTATTCAAATCCATTCTGATCTCCCTCAAGCTATTAGGCTTTCTCTCCAAGGGCCAAAAGCTCTGATGCCAATTGTTAGAATTGAATAATACTAAGAGGGGGGGTGGGGGGTGAATCAGTATTATAAAAGTTAACTAAATTATTTAACCACTTGAACATTAGAAATACAATTGCAGTAAAGGAAACAACATAAAAAAATAACACATAACTCATAACACCATGATTTGTTTACGAGGAAACCCTAGCCAAGGGAAAACACCGGTGGGGATGATACCCACAAGCATGTACTAAAGTATAATGTCCCTATAAGGAGACCTAGCCCTGTTAGAAGATGAATATTACATAGTACATTTCCCTTTTAGAGGAATAACAACCCTGTTAAAGGTTCACAACACCCTGTTAGGGGCCAATGAGCTTACAACTCTTACAATGTAATTTTGTTATAAAAGGTTCTCAGTCATGAACAAAAACAAGCATCACATATGCTTTGATAGTTCTTTTATAGCTCTACCATTCTCTTCTCTGCCATTCGCATGTCTTCTCTTCACTTCAATCTTCTACATGTACCACAAATCCATTACAAAATCTTTAAAAAAAAGATCTTACATATATATCTTTTAACTTTACAAAGTTGGCTCTCAGAATAAATATTACAAACAATACTAAGTCGCCCTTCAATACAAAATACATTTAATATAGTAAATATCAAATGCATAGTTGGTGCTCTTGAATAATCAAATTATACACTATCAATAACAAAAATAAAAGTTCAATTCCCTGGATTCCAAGTCATACTCCCTTATTCTTTGTTGTTGTCCAACTGCTCTGTGTCGCTATTCTCTGTTGTTTGTCTATCTTCAAATCCTTATAACTTATCATAAACTTAACCAAATCCAAATTGATCTTAGATGTATGTCAGACATACTTCATACTATCTTCCACTAAGCTCGCATGCCTTAATTCACCGATCTCTATCTTCAATATCCATAATAATACTGTACCTCTATTTTTGTACTTAGTCAATTTTGGACATACCAAAACTTAACTTCAAAACAATTGATATTCAACCTAGATGTGTTTCCATAAATGACAACCAAAAAATGAATCAAATTACCCAAATTGATCACTTGCCAACACATCTATGTAGGATGAAGGCCCAAGTGCGCAGGTCTTGACTACCTGCCCCGCTTGAGCCCCCATCTACGCAGCTTGAGGCCCCATCTGCACAACTTCAGACCTCACCTGCGTAGAACCTTTCTAGGATGAGTTTTAGGGTTTCCAAAAGGGTTTAGGGTTTGTTTTTGGAATAAATTATGTCTTATTTCATGTAATATGGTTTTATTATCAATCATGGTTCATTTTGGTGCCTCTTTATACATTTTGAAGCATTTTGGATGCATAAGAGTGTAATGCCCAAAATTCAAACACTAGATTTGACATTAAACAAACTATTTATTCCACTTTGAACATTCTAATTTGCAATATTTTTTTTAAAACAATGACGTACTATATTAATTAAAGAAACATATTGTTAACGTATTTGTTATATCATTTAACTGGAATCTAAAATGATAATAAATCTACTTAGATCACTAAAGCTTATTATGATTTTCAATAACCAACATGACTTGAAACTGCATAAAATTTTTTTCTCTTTCTTGTAGGTGTATCATATTCTTCTTACCTCTCTATTTCATGCACTCGTATATATGGCTACACAACTAGATGCATGATATAAAATTTATAGTTGATTTTATACAACATCATAAGATAAGCTACATCAATAACTTAGCTAAATCAATCATAAGGTATTTAAAGTTAGTTTCAAAAAGAGATGCAAACTATGCAAAATATTGGAAAGGGGTGGCAAGATCAAGGAAGAACTCAAATGTACAAGACCTAAGGGCCAAACCTAATGCCTCGGGGGCTCATTGTAGATGGCCTTGCCTACGTAACTCGCAGAGACATCATATTTTGGGTTTATAAAACTTAAACTAACTCATACTAGGCATGCCCTAATGGGGGACAAATCACTTTAGAAATCAAATGTGGTATATGTTAGGGAGTATGAATGAATGCTAATATATTTTCACTTAGATGAAAAATTAATAAGATATAGATTTGAGAGAATTTATGATAATATATCTAGATAAATTCAATATAGATTCTATATTGTTGAACAAGAGCTCAGACCATGTTTAATAAGCTACAAGAGGCCAAGCTAACAATAACTCATAGCATCCAGGTGGAGGAGAATAAATCACACTCCAAGCCTACATAAGAACCACTAAGTTCATTTTATAACACCAATTGAAGTATGCCTATGATAACCTTAGGCTATATAAGAGATCAAGGAAAGAAACATAACAAGTGTGTTTGGTACCAACACTGACACATGTAAACTACTACTAAGCATCTCCTTGATACGTATATTTATATTTTCTTCATATCGAGGGTCGATTACACAAGATTACATTTCATAGGACATGCATCTCTAGGTAAATACAAATGAATGATATAAAATATCCAAATATCATAAGTGAAGAGAGAGAGAGAGAGAGAGAGAGAGTTCTAATGCCAAAATTGATGTCAATGTTGATGTAGAAACTTTAGTCCCCAATGACGGTTGGCAACACCACCTAACCATGTGGAACCTGTAGGCCCACCCCACTGTGCTAGGAGATGTACACATGGCCCAAACACAACAAAAAAGAATACACTTGGGAGTAGGCTTACACACACCAACCAAGAGCACTCACATCAATCTCATGAATAGAAAAAATATGTATCATCTACTCTTTAGAATGTAATATATTAAGAGTGATACTCAATCTACAATAAGGTTAGGTGATAGGGGAAAACAAAGGGGAAAGTGCCATCATGTAGCACAAGTAGCTCACACAAATGGATAATTCTCTCATAGAGGGTCTCATCTTTCCATCTTATTTTGAGCCCAAAAAACTCTAAGACATGAGGAGAGCACATATGAATCACACATAATTCAGTTTCACATTATGTATCATTACTAGTTTCATATTACTCCCAATAATCCAACCAAGTGATTACTCAACGTGGTGACACATTGGAGGCCACTTTCCAATTGTTCCTATCATATACACCCAAGGCTCATCATGTTTCACATCAAAAATGACAAAAAATACCCGTGGTAATAATACTAAGTTACATTCACAATAGGTTTCATTAAACATAATTTTTCATCTTCTCAATTTGCTAAAATTCACAAAGCATAAACTCTTTAACATCTATGTCGGTAAAGGTTAAACATAGACTCAACCATTATATCATTATAGACATGCCAAATATATCACTCAACTTCACAATCAATAACTTTTATTTAATTTCAAATACAAGCACACAAAGCAACTTAAATGCTTGATTTCACTATTCATAATTCATCCAAATATTCAAATGACTATAACTAATTGAAAATGAACTCAAATTTATTAAAATAATAAATTTTATTATATATATCCATAATTCCCCATAATAATATGAAATCAAAACACTCCAATTCCACTTTTCAATTTTTCTTAATGTTCATGCAAAAATCAGCACTATGGCATCCTCCATTAATGGTGCTCAAAAAGATTAAAAATTCAAAGTTTAAAATTCAAAAATCTAAAGATACCCTTTGGTTCTAAATTCACCCAAAACCCCTCTTTTTATATAAAATTCTCATTTCCACCATTTCTAAAAATTTGGTCAGCATAACACTACCTAGGGAACGTTTTTGATATTTTGTTTAAAACTAATGCTACAATGCATGAAACCAAACGGTGTAAGAATGAAAAACATTCTAAATATTATTACTAAACAAAAAAAACTAATTTGGATTGAAAAGATTGATTATAGAGAGAAAAATTAACAAAACTCTACCTCAACTTGTGTAAAACTTCAAAATTGAAAAACTTTTCACATACCCAATCCTAGCTTTAATCCTTTGGATAGCAAGAAGAATTTGAGGAGACTAATCCATTGAGCTTCTACCTACAAAATTATTTCCAATAGATTTCTCCCAACAAAAGAATCAAATTTTGAATGTAGGAGGGTTTAGAGAGTTTCAAAAAAATCCTAAAAATAAAACTAAGTGTCAAAATAAACTCTTTTTTTTTTCACTTTTATAAAATGAGTTTCACTTTTTCTCTTTGAAAACATTTAAAATAACTAATTAATAAGACCCGTTCCACATTCTCAAATGTCCAATTTATATTTTTAATATAATTCCTATCAAAATGAGCACATATATGACATATTTATCTCTTTTAAAAAATATCAATTAATCTCTTTCAAATATTTAATAATCATTTACGCTATAAAATTTAATATATCATTAAATCACATATTTCATAAATAATCACTTCCTTTTCAACCACAATTTCTCCCAAGTGCCCCAAACAATATCCAGACATTAATTCATCATTCAAAGTCATATAATAATATATTTAAACTCATTTAATCAAAATTAACCATTAAATCATAACATCATTAATTTAAACATAAACTCATAATCAACAATGAAAATCCTACGAAATGCATCTAAACACAAAGACACTATTTACGGGTATCTACATAGGGTTAGGGTCATTGGAATTACGATACGACGGTAACCAGATGTAATAAGGGTCTTTGTAAAGATAAATTGCGCTTAATTTAGCACAACAAGGCTAGGCTTAGGGAAAATTGGCCAATGTGACATCTTTGAATAACCACCATTGGAGAAAAAGGCGCGCTCAGACCTGTGAATCCAGGTGAAGTCAATGCCTGGTACTTGCCCAAAATAGTGCAATATCAAAAGCAACATACACATATACTGTGTCAACAATATGCAAGGGAAGGGAACAAGACATCGTGTGGATCTTGCAATCAAGTGACTACGAATTTGTTCCACCTCAGGCACACTCATCATAGATCATCATCATAAGCATGTCCATGATCTCAAGGCATCCTCAACAACATCATGTAATTATTTATTAACAATAATAACCAGCCACAATATTTAAATAACAAGGGCTATCAAGAGAGATCAT
>MU224512.1:850132-862783 GCA_018584345.1 Thuja plicata
CTCACCCAGGCATAACATGGAGTATTTTATATTTTTTTCTTTTTGGATTTGATCTTTATGCTAGAAAAGTTTGAATCTTAAGAAATGAAGGCTATGTTTCTTATATTTATGTTACATTGTCTTAGTACACCTATTCCTCTATGATTGAGTTATATTATAACAATTACTTACATTTTTGCATTCTGTTATCAATGACGTGTTAAAAGGATGTTTTATATAAATAGAATTTTATGGAATTCTTGAGACCTATCTGTGTCATATTCTTATTGATAAATGACACTCTTATCCCTAGATAAATGTAGTAGGTAATATTATCTCCTGACCCTACCTAAAATATATTTTATTGGAAATGTTGTGCACTCTATCTTCTTATAAATGCCCAATTGACTTCCTTCTTAGAAATGAATTGCCTTTGCACCTTTAATGTGAAGACATAAATTATTGTGGCAGTACTTTCTTTTATTCTTATAGGACTGAAATGGTAATAATTAAAGTCCATGGCTAATATTTTGTACCTAGGAAAGATGTGAAAAATTTGGTGTCATGTCTTGGTTTAAAATTTGAAAATGAATTTTTCTCTTATTCTTGGCAAAAGATGAAAGAGTGGTAGCATAGATCATTGTGTGAAAGGAGAAACTAGGACACAGGAGTGAATAAGGTTGTAATAGATAGTTGATATGTAATAACAATTTGAATGATCTCTCTCTTTCTCCTCTCTTGTGACTTTTGTAAGTGGGAACTTGAAATGTAAGGAACCAATAATTTATTGTCATATGCATTTCTCTATGTCTGTCTCTTCCCTCTTAAGAAACAAGTTTTGAAGGACTAAAATGGTTTAGACAAGGAAATAATATATCAAGAAAATTTTTAAATAATCAATTAGGAGACCCTTGGGTGAAGGACCTATGTCCCCAAAATTTTAGCATAGGCTGTAATTCACATTTTGGAAGAATAATTTTTATTCTTGTTTTGGTAAGAAGCTATATTAGTTAAGCATGTCATGTTAATTTGCATAGAAAATGAGTTAAGCTAACACAATCAAGAAAGTCTAGAGAAGAGTATGTACGACAATGGATTATCTGTACTAATGATGGAAGTTTTTTTTATTAAATATATATGCCTAGTGAATGGTTAGTACCTTAGATGAGTATTATGGAAACAAATTCAAGTTTTATATACATTGTGATCAAAACCTTAGTAGTAATTAACAATACTAAGTGATTAATAAACTATGAATAGAAGTGGTTGTGGTAAATAAATTCTATAAGAATATGGTTATGTATGTTACTCAATTTTTACTTGGATACGAGGTTACCTAAAAAGTTTTAAAGTGTATGAGGGTAATATTACAAATAGGTAAAGGGTATAAATTAAAGTTATGTACATTTGGTTAAGATTATTGATTTAAATGTTGTGATTGTGAAGATAGTAGTAGGCATTATGTGCTTCTTCCTCTCTTTGTGGATCTATGATCATTATGAAATAAGGAACTTGAAAGAACTCTTTTACATTCTTTTCTGACATTAACTAAATGCTATATGGGAACTGCCTAACATGCAACTTAGGGAAAAGTGTAAATATTACTAGTAAGCTTTGAGAAGGGATCCTAGCTTAATAGATCATGGTGCAATAAATTAAAAACTGATTATTTCTCCTCTAGGGATATGAATGTGTTTATTTTTTCAAAGTCAAATACTACAACTATTATATATGTATTCTAAAGTGTGTATGTATCCTAAGTTATTGGAAGTCTATTTAAAACTTGATGAAAAATCATACTATTTACTTGCTAAAAGAGGTTGTTTTATGTCTTCTAAAAAGATTTCTTATAAAAATTGTGCTTTAATGCAAATGGTAAGTTTTGATTATCTAGATTGTTTTAGTTTCATGATTGCAAAGGTAAATAAAAATTGTTTGGTATATTCCCTTCATGAAAACAACAAATATAAATGTTTTGTACCCCCCTATGTTTGTCATGCATAGTTGGTAAGGAACGCAAATTTTAGAACCCTATTTTTAATGAATTATCACATTTTGTATTGGGTAGGATAAGATTGTGTCTCAAAAGGGAAAATGTATCATAAATTCCATATTCTTATATTAGTTACCACAGTTAGGAACTTTGATATTGTGAAAAGAAGTGATAATTTCAATTGGTAAAACATCTATTTTCCTTATATATTCATGGTAGTGAGTAAACATGAATACCTTAGAGTTTCAAGTTGATGACAGTAATTTAGAAGAAATTTTAAATATCTTGTTGACAACTTACTACATGAAGTGTAGCAATCATTTGAGTAACTCTTTTGAAAGTCTTTTACTATTGGAATTGAGTTAATCTACACATAAATTATAATAAGATAGGATTTTATCAAAACTCTTGATAAGAGAATTACACATATAGTCATTAAATAAGGCTCTAGAGTGGTAATATCACAATTTTGATGGATAATAATTTATAAATTATGTGTGATATATAGTTCATTTTATCTCTTTCGACTTCCAGGAGTAAGTCGAATCTAAGGGGAGGAGGATGTAATACCCCTCTAACCCTAATAAAAGTATTGAGCTTTTAAATGAAGTAAGATCTTTTGATATTTTCCTATAGCTTAAGTTGTTCATGATACTTGCTTGATCTATTCCTATAGTTTTTTTATAATGATTTCATGAGCTAGAACCTATGGGTTCTAGTATCAGACATAATATCTAAAGGTATCATTTGTGTATGTGTTTATCTCCAAGCATTTTTGAGGACCTTCAAGACTTTTCTGAGTACAGTTAGGATGTTATATGATATATACTTGATGGATATATATATATTCTTCTATCAAGGTAACTTTTGATGAATCTCATATCTCACTTAATGATTTAGGATATTTATCATGATTATGTTGATTTATTATTAGTATCGATTATAGACTAACCCAATGCTCAAGATTCTAACCCTCATTATGATAATGCTACATTCTTTATGTGCGTATATATATATGATGTGCTTTCATGATTTGGGATGAAGTCGTAGTTACTCACATGGATGAGGTCCACATAATGTATCGATCCCGATCATCTATCTACAATGTCTTCTTTTATATGTACATCAATGCACATGTGTATTTCTCTTTGTGATGTAGGCTTGTAGGTATTAGGCATCGACTTCACCTGGCTTCATAGGTCTGAGCATGCCTGAAAATCCTTGATCATTATTTTTGTTACGGATACAGTACCAAGTCCCGCAAGATTAAGCCTACCCCTGATCCTTGCTCCTAGGTTGGGTCTTTTTGGATTTGTCCTTTGGTTGTGGATTGGTGTCAGATTATGTTAGCTTGGTTTTTTATGTTAATTATTGTGGATATTAATTATAGTCACTAGGAATAGGGTAGTATTGATTTGTGTGAGTGGAGATTCTCTCTATGCTTAATGGAATGCCCATATGTTAGTAATAATATGTATGTCCTATGAAATTAAATACATTATCATAATCTTTATCAAGTGTCTTCATAAATGTATATTTTTTAATAATATTTACATGGATGTATATACACATAGGCATATGGGTGCACACATATGCATATATTTATATATATGTCTATATTTATGTGTGTTTATTTATTTATTCATATATATGTCTTTTTATTGAAGTGAAGGAATTAATTAATTATGTGTATTTATAATCAAATCAATATCATTCTTTTGATGGCAATGGAGGTAATTACTATTAATCCTTTTAGGGGCATAGTAACTAAACATAATCTAAGAGTGAAAAGTAAATATACATATTAGGGTAAAAGTAATTACCTAAATCATCCTTAAACATAGAATTAAATAAATATGGTAAAGAAATTAAAGAGCTTACGGGAACAATCTGCATATTAAAATTGTCTAAGAACTAATAAGGCTTCAACTAATAACCAATATATGGTTGTGGGTGGTTGCATCAGTTGATTTTTCTTGTGTAACCACTCCCATACCATATTTATGAAAGGAGGATTGTATATTAGGGAGGGAGGAAGAAAATAAGAATTGGCATAAGGAAATTCTCAGCCAAAAATTATTGAGAAAGTTGGTTGTGGCATTCAGAAGGAATCTCTATGAATTGAAGAGCTTGATGAAGTTTGGAATTTGCTGGAGTGGGCTTGGAGCTTCTTCCAAAGGCTTCTCTGCAGGACTCCAAGTAGGCTCTACCCTGGAGGAGATTCTTTTTCATATGAATGCTATGTCTGATGTGTGTGCCTTACTATTTTTTATTATTTTATTTGATCAGAGGAAACCTTTAATGGTTGTATTTTTATATTACTTCCTTGCATAATTGAGTGGTTGATGACTATATTAATGATTGATAATGAGAGTGTATGCTCAGGTTATCTGTCCTTCTTTATGAGTTGTCATAAATATGATATCCTATTCCTGGAGCCTTCATCCTTTGATGCTTATGAGTTGCAGTAGACTTTCTCCCTTGTTAGAGTAATAGGTCATTGATGTTATCCTACTTTACCTTATATCTATTGGCAGGAATAAAATAGACTTACCTTGAAGATAGAATGGGTTTCCCTTAAAAGGAGAATAGAGGTATCTAAAATGGGTATCTCTTCGATTCTTCTTCCCAGGCCTCCATCTTACCCAGTTTTACCAGAAAGGTCAATCTGCAAGTTGCTGCCTCTGGAATACACAGTCCTTTACTATATGCATAGGTTTAAGCTCCATCTGCATAGGTTGCATGACCATTTTCACAGGATGAAGGCCTAAGTGTGCAGTTCTTGACGACCTATGCATCTTGAGCCCCCATCTATGCAACTTGAGGCCCCATCTACACAGCTTCAGACCCCATCTGCATAGAACCTTTAATGGCTGAGTTTTATGGTTTTCGGAAGGGTTTAGGGTTTTTTTTGGAATAAATTATGTATAATTTCATGTAATATGGTTTTAATCTCATTCATGGTTCATTTTGGTGCCTCCTTATACATTTTGAAGCATTTTGGATGTATAAGACCTAGGTCAATCTGTTGGTCTCAGTCTGATTTAAGGCTTAGGGTGAAACATAAAATGTAACGTTTAAGCATAAGCTACATACTCTTAATTCCTTATACTTTAAGTTACATTTTATGTAATACCTTCTAGGATGTTTGAGATTGATTTCAGCCTCCTAGGAGTTCAAATAAAGATTCTAGATTTTGAAGGTTTTAGGAAATTTCACACTTAGCAAAATTTTAGGAATCAGCATGTTTTCTATAACATGGTCTTGTTATGATGTTTTGTGAATTGATTTGGTACCAAAAGGCCCGAGTTATATGTCTTTGTATAATTTTTTTATGTTTAGTACATTTTGGTGTTTTCTTATGTGTTATTTACCATCTTGAATGCTAGATTAGGGTTTAGGAGTATCTGGTGAACTAGGGTCAATCAGTGATCCCCTAAACCAAATCCTAGGTTACTATGATATTATAATTTATGTTTTTATGAGTTTCATGATGTTATTATGTTGTTGAAAATCCCTTTAGATGCATTTTATGCAATGTGCATGTGTTTTATCTATCTGTGTACTCGATTACGGTTTAGGGTTGTCCAAAGGATTCAGGACAACTAGTGCTTTCCTAAACTCAATAAATTGATGTTTTAAACACTTGTGTACCTGTGGTACTTATGTTTATGTGCATTGATGATTTTTGTTAGAGGTAGGGAACCTAAGAACACTAGGTGAGTGGCTCAGAGTGAGGGGTCGGGGCCCTAAGTGGCTAGTACCAGGATAACCCACTAGTGAGTTGTTTAATCCACTAAAAAACATTAAAAAAAATTATTGGAAGGGGTACTACACTTTAAATAAGATAATCCTCACCCATGCCGGTAGTGCTAGTATAGGCTACAGATGGGAGTTGGAGAAGGTGCTATTGAGATAGTATAATCAAACAGTCTCATCCCTATGAGAGATGTTCTGTTCCGCATGTGCCTACTTGGGGGTCGTGGTCCAAAGTGGCTTATTAGGAAAAGCCAAGGGGTGAGGTATATGTGGTGACACTCACCTAGTGTGTTTCTTAGAGTTCCTACAAATGTTATTGTGTCCTTTTGGGTCCTTGTGATCTTCTTGTGTTTTCAGTTGTGTGATGTTTTGGGAAGTACTATCATCACCTTAGGAGTATCCTAGTTGTTACCTTCTTGCATGGACCTTGGTCTCTGTCTCCTAACACAGGGGAGTGGACTCTTTTTTGGATCCACGTGGTTGAGTGGTTAATCTTTATTATATCGAGTTATTGTTCATGGTCAGATGGATCTTCTTAGTTCCTATTTCTTCTAAATTTTCAGTTTTGAAGACTTATTATTGTATATGTAAAGATGTACTTATGTATGCACATTATTGTAATAAAAATCTCTTGTAAATCATTGGATCTGATGATATGATGTATATAAATGTATCAGATCAATGTATAAGGGAATGGGTAGATCTAGGTAAAAAGGGAAGGGAAGGTATTGTATTTTGTCATTATGAAAGGATAATTGTTTAGGATATTTGATTCACGTATATTTTATTACTTTTTGGTATCCAAGAAATTATCTTAGAATTAGTATGAAATAATTTATTTATGAATGAATGCATTATCTCTTGATGTAAGGTTGTGGAATATTATTATGAAATGACAAATTAATTAAATAATAGCTATAGAATTCAATATTGGATTATGTTTACTATGAATCACAAATGTGTATGGAATAATAAAGGATATAGGGCATTGCTTATCTATCAAACATTTATCTCTCACCTGAATGCTCAATGAATAGTGTAAATAATGTCATAAGTTTATTAAAGGATAACTCACATAGATACATGTTAAAATATTAGGAATGATGGTAAGATTATCCCTGTAACTTAATGTTAAAAGTAAAGGAATGAATTGGTAAACTTATGTTAATCAATCAATGCCTTAATGGACAAATGATTACATTAGATTTTGTTTCTTGAATAAGAGTGTTAGCGAACCTATAAGGACTTAGATTAGTTGTAATATTTCTTTGAAAAAAAAAAATATTCACATACCTTAGGAGTTAGTTGGCTTATCCTCCTGGGTTCACTAGCGGGGCGTGACAAAAGGTAAATGAACTATAATGTTTAATAACTTGATAACATGTGAAAATGCTTACTAGGTAAAAGGACTAAATTATAATTTGTTAAGTGTTTCATAGTTAAATAATATAGGTCACCAAGTGGCATTTGAAAATAATAAGGAAAATATCTTCAATGAATCAGGAAGGTTGATTGGAACCAATGAGCAGACAAAAGGTAAGCTTTTCTATCTTGATGACACTAACACCACTTGTTTAATGGCTAGAAAAAAAGATATATATTTGTCACACAAAATATTGTGTCATGTGAATTTTGAAAACATGATAAAGATAAGAAACAAAAGGAATTTCAGAGGCTTACTGAGCATGACTAAGCTCGAGCATATCATGTGCAAGAATTGTCAAAAAGGTAAGATGACAAAGTCTAGTTTAAAGAGTAAAACCCATACATCTAATGCAATTCTAGAATTAGTCCATACTGATCTATGTGGACCCATGAGGAGAAAGAGTTACCATGGAGATAGGTATTTCATTCTCTTTGTTGATGATTATTCTAGAATGATGACAATCATGTTCTTAAAAGATAAATCTGAAGCATTTAATATGTTTAAATGGTATAAGGATCTGATAGAAAAACAAAGTGAAAATAAATTGAAATGCTTAAGGTCAAATAGAGGAGGGGAATTTACTGTAGAAGAATTCAATAACTATTGTAATGAGCATGGAATTAAAAGATAGGTTTCTACACAGAGAACACCACAGAAAAATAGAATTGCTGAAAGGAGAAACAAATCAATTATTGACTGTGCAAGAACATTGATAATTGAGAAAAGAATCACTTAAAATTTCTAGAGGGAAGTTTTCAGTACTACTGTCTACACATTAAATAATGTACAATTGAAGAAGGATACAAAGAAGACACCCTATGAGCTTTGGTATGGTCATACACCCAATGTAAGTTACTTCAAAATATTTGGTAGTCAATATTATATTTTGAAGGATGATAGAAATGGAAAACTTGACTCCAAAAGTGATGAAGGTATCTTTCTAGGGTACTCAACCAAAAGCAAGGCTTATAAATGTCTTAACAAGTCATCTAACAAAATCATTGAAAGTGAAAATGTGAAAATAGAGGAATTTACAGAAAGGAATGATAAGGAAAGTAAAAAGAACTAGAGGACTACAACAAGTTTGTTTATATAGAACCTAAAACTCTACCCAAGAAACAATATATCACTCCTGAGCAACATAAAATTGCACCCAAGCATCAAGCTATCATTACAGATAATCAAGAAAATCCTCAAGATGATGTTCTAAACAATGAAGATCAGAATGAAGGTCAAGAAGATGATCAGAATGATGAACACATAGGTGAACCAAAAATTTCCAAGTATGTCAGAAGACATCATCCACATAATCAAATCATAGGAGACAAGAAGGCTGGAACAAGAAGAAGAAGTAAGTCACGAAACACTAGATGTTTACTTTGGGATTTTGAGCCTAAATCTGTTAATACTGCACTTGAGAATGAAGAATGGGTCAATGCTATGAATGAAGAAATAGAACAGATTGAGAAGAATAATACATGGACACTAGTACCGAGACCAGATGACAAGAATGTCATTGGTACCAAATGGATATTTAGAAACAAGTTGAATGAGAATGGAAAAGTCACAAGAAACAAAGCAAGTTTAGTATGCAAGGGATAATCTGATGCAGGAGCATCTTGGGTGTAAGGGCAATCTTGCATCACCCAAAAATATTTCTGTTTTCTTTTCAATAAGGGCTACCTTGTGCAAAGCTACTATGTATGGAAACTTGCTATTTTTAGTAAGTTGGTCATACGATCTTGGAATGTTCTAATTTTGCATGTGGAGGTTCATCTCAGTCATATCAGCCTGCCAATAAAGTTTCATGGCTAGATCAGGTCTAGTTTTGATTATATTAAAAATTTTTGGTATTGAAAACAGGGTACAGAAACTTTGAGCTCAGTTTTGAAGGCTTTAGAGGCCCCGGATGAGGTCAAAACTTGGGCTGAATGAAGCTTGCTTAGTTCAAGTGTTGTAGAGCACTTCATGGCATTTCTGAAATGGGTTTATAATATTCAATCAGGTCAACTGGTGATGACTTATGGTCTCCAGAAGTTGGGCCACCTGAAATAGCAGAAAATAATTTTCCTTCAAAATTTTTGTTTGGGTTTCAAAAGTTATTTTGAGCCGACTTTGATGTACTAAATTGAAAAATAATATAATTATAAGTTTGGTCAGACCTAAGGGCTAAATTTTTGGAACCTTCTCGGGCGGTGGAAATTGCCTATATAAAAAAGGCCTGTAGTGTTGTCTGAGGCAGTTCGGGACAGTTCTGGGTAGATCTGTGTAATAATTCGAGGCTTTGTCCTACAGAATATTGTAAGGGGAATGCCCATGTGGCTTTGCATATTGTAATTTTGAAAGTTTGTAATTCTGCATTTGTGGAGATAATAAGAAGTCCATTTTCTGTTCTTGCAAATTGTTGTTGCTTCTCTGTTTCTGTTATGTGTTTGTGGTATTAAGGGGAGCGCCCTTCATCATAATCACAGGAAGAAGGTATTGATTATGGAGAAACCTTTGCACCCATTTCTAGAATGGAAGGAGTTAGAATCTTACTTTCTTATGTTTCATTTAAAGGATTTAAGATATACTAGATCGATGTCAAATCTGCATTCCTAAATGGAATACTGGAAGAAGAGGTATACATTGAACAACCAGAAGGGTTTGTTGATCCAGACAAGAGAAACATGGTATGTAGAAGTTACATAAAGATTTTCATGGATTGAAACAAGCACCTAGATCCTGGTATGAAATATTTCACTCCTATCTCATTAGCATTAAATTTGTTACAACAAGTGAAAATAGAAATCTATACTTAAAAGAAGATACCTATGGTAATATTCTGATTTCTGAAATTTTTGTTGATGATATCATTTTTGGGGGAAATAAATTGTTATGCAAATCCTTTGATAATGAAATGAGAAAGTAATTTTAAATGTCTATGTTTGGGGAGATAAAATTTTTTCTTGGTCTATGAATTCTTAAAAAAGATGAAGACATATATATCACTTAGTCCAAATACATCAAGGAAGTGTTGAGGATATTCAAGATGGAAGACTCCAAACTAATTGGAACACCTATGGCTGTCAGATGTAAGATGACAAAAGAAGACAAATCAAATGAGGTAAATTAGACCTTATATGGATCAATGATTGGAAAACTAATGTATGTTTTTCATACTAGACTAGATATAGCACATGCATTTTGAATAGTTGCAAGATTCTCTGCTAATCCCAAAGAATCACATATGACTGTTGTCAAGAGAATTTAGAGATATTTGAAGAAAACCAAGGACTATGGATTATGGTATAAAAGAGAAGGAAACTTTGAGCTACAAGTCTATATAGATGCTAATTGGGCTGGAAACATTGATGATCAAAAGAGCACAATTGGAGGAGAATTCTTCATAGGTTACAAACTTGTCACATGGATTAGCAAGAAGCAAGGATGCATCTGTCAGTCTGTTGCAGAAGAAGAGTATGTGGATGCTTCTACAAATTGCTCCAATATTTCATGGATCAAAAAATTATTGGACGATATGAATATGAAGATTCTTAAACCAATAACTATTTATTATGATAATACTAGTGCAATTAACATTTCCAAGAATCTAGTCATGCATGCTAAGACTAAGTGTATTTCTATCAAGTGTCACTATCTGAGAGAACAAGTGCAAGAAAAAGAGGTGATACTAGAATATGTTCAATGAAAGGAACAATTAGGTAATATATTCACCAAGCAATTACGGAAGGATTCATTTGAGTACCTGAGACAGAGACTAGGGGTCCAACCCTTGTCTATCGGTCAGTATGCTGACTAGGAGGCTCCATCAACCTACACACAATCTGAAGATCATTAAAGTTGATGCTAACACTGAGATGAATAAAAATAGATACATTTGTACATAGAAAATTACAAGTATGCACCAAACACCAAAGACATTGTATTACTTATGGAAAGGGAAATTAAAGCAATATATTATATAAAAGGGATGGAACATGATATAGATGATTTTTATTTGGCATTTTTTTCAAAGGGAGAGATTATTTCATTATCATCAAGGAGAGATTTGGGAGAGATTATCTCATTAATCAAAAAATATTATATCATTATCCATGAAGTGAAGTTCCTGAGAATCAGAAGGAAGAGTTAATCTATACTCAAAGGGAGAGAAATTGATTACATATGAAATATCCATCTAAGGGAGAGAAGTAACAAAGGGAGAGAGTTCATACAAAGAGAGAAATTGATACCAATGGAAAAAGAGATTATCAAGAAGAGGAACAGTCAAGGCAAAGCACATATCAGAAAAGAGACATTATATGCTACATCTATCTAGTGAAGGGATTGAAGATTGAAGACAACCATTCTACAAGAAAAGAATCTAAGCTATCTGAGCTTACTGAAAGCCAGACATTTGTAATAGTTACAATAGGAAAGCTTGATGAAACTTTAATATTTAATATTGTATTAGTGATAGTATAGTATGATAATGTAGTATGTTGCCATAAATGCCAAAGGGAGAGATTGATGAAATATAACTGATTGAATGTTTGAAGATGTTAAATTGATCACCGAAATGTAGAAGGATAATGCAAGACATTAAATAAATTAATGCATTGTATTTTCATTGATGTCAAGTTGATATAATATAATTAGTTATAATTTGTTGAATATTTTGAGGCTACTAATTCACCCCCCCTCTTAGTCATTACTAACGAGATATTGGATTAGGGAGAGACATTAGATGCTACTGGATCTTTGTCTGATGATAACAAAGAAGAATCGACCTAATTGGCCAATCATGGCCTTAGGGGGAGCATTGGATAAAGATATCAGAATATATCCTACCTCTCATTTTGAGGAGTAAGATCTAGCGAGCTTAGCTATGATCATGGATGACATCATGGAACATAAATTTAAGATCACAACATCAAACGATGTATATATTTTGATCACCAGATTTATAACTGACTGGACAACATTAGGTAATGTGAGCTTTTTATAACTTAACATTGTATAAAGCACCGAATGATTATCTATTTCCTTACCATTTGATGAGAAGCAACCTAAAGATATCAGAGAGAAATAAGATTTAGACTATCTAGCAATTACCTTGCATGGTCGATCAAAGTGAATACATAGAATTCAACATCTGAAGGGTATTTACATCATCTAATTATACAAAAACTATAGATGGACATGTGATATTTGATGTTGTGGATAGACCTAGGTATAAATTCAAGAAAAATTCTTTCAAATCTTATGAAGAAGAGCCTAAAGGAGATTTTTCCCAAACACCTCACGATGTCTTGCATGTAGAAGACATTAGGGCATATATTCATTGCAAGTATGACATACTGGGTATCGATGAAAAAACTATTGAAATTGTTGGAAATATTCAGGACTAACCAAGTTACTGAGAGGGGAGGGGTGAATCAGTAACACTTAAAACTTTTAAAACATTTCTGCACTTTTATATTCTTTAACCATTCATCTAATCTACTGCAAG
>MU224512.1:883411-899566 GCA_018584345.1 Thuja plicata
ATATATATATATATGTATATATATATGTATGTATATATATATGTGTATATATTATATATATATATATATTAATTGCTTTTTTTTAAAAATAAAATTAAAGTATTTATACATATTATAATAGGTTGTATTAAAAAAAAAATATTAAAAAAAAATATTAAATGGGGGGCAGGGGGTTTAAAACTGCACCCCGCAGCACTAAGGCTGCCACGCGGCAACTAGGCTGTCGGCAAGGCAACTAGCCTGCCTGCTCGACAGCTAGACTGCTGGCGGTAGCCCTTAGGGGCCCGCAAGAGTGTAGAGTAGGGCAGGAGGGGCCCGCAGGGGAGCCTGTGGGGTCCACCCCCCGCCAAACTTAAGTTTTCAGTTTTTTTTTTAAATTTATTTTTTTTCTTTGATTTTAACACTGTTTTTTAATAAAAGGATTTGTTGGTAATTTTTAGTGAATTTAAAAATATTTTTAATAATAAATTTATTTATTCACTTTATTTTAATCATGGAAAATCCTTTTTTTTTAATAATAAAGTGAATTTAATATAGTTAAACTTATTTTGTTTAAAGTGTATTTAAACTATTTTTAATACTAGAGTTTCCTTATTATTATTATTATTATTGTTATAAATATTGTAGTTAATAACATTAATATTTATTAATGAGCATTGTATTAATATTTTATTATTTCAATTAATATAGATTATTAATTAAGAGTATAATAATGATTAATCTGTATTAGTTGTTATTAGTAATTGTTGCTAGGTAACAATTGTGGGGATGTAGTTGTTTTTCTATTAATATTGTTGGATAGGGTTATTCTTTTATTAGAGTTGAGTAATGGGTATATTGGGCTCAGGATGTTGGCGTAACCCTAGATATCTATAGTGACCATCTTGTGTGCTTTAATTGGATATTGTTACTATTGGAGGACCATACTCAACTACTTATGTCCATGATTATATATGATCTTTGGTTTGCGTGAAGTCTTTAAGACAATTGAATTGTTCTAGTCAAACTGTGACTGTTATGGTGATTTTGGAACGTCACAGTATTCCTTGTGATTTATTTCTAAAAACATTTACTTGTAATTATAGTTAATTTTTAGTAATTATTTATTAGATTAATTTATATGATGTGAGTGTTATAAATTAATCTATAAAGGCTTATGTACATTTTTCTTTTGAAAATTGAATTATATTGTGTTAGTAATTTATCAGATAAACTAATTTGAATAGAGCTATCTATAAATGAGTTTATCATTGATTAATGTTGTCTTTCTGGAATCATCTTTATTATGTCAGGATGTGTTTTTCTGAATTAATGTTAATGGATTATGTGCATTCTCTTATGTATGAACTATTGTGTGTTGATTGTCTGTTGGGGTTAGTTGGCTATCAGGAGGTAAATCCAGAGGTTTTTGGGGTTTCAGTTATGTAATTTTTTGTATATCTTCATGTGTTGATCTTGAGCCTAGGTAGGTTAACTAAGTGTATAGTGCAGAAGTGGCTTGCAATGGGGGTTCAGGACTCTAAGTGGTTACTAGGTAAACCCATTGGAAAGTTACTTAATAAGTGAAAATATGATACATTAGAGGGGTTTAAAATGAACTAATAAGATGTCTGAGTCTCTACCCGTGCCTTGAGTGTTGTCGCATGATAGGAAGGGAGTTGAGATCCTTATCTTCGCGAAAGGATCACTGAGCCACATAGTGTCACCTGGAGGCCAGGGTCAAGAGGTACTACTAGGGTTACCTTCAAGGTTGGACTTATGTGATGGCACTTCCCTATATACATCTTAGGTTATCCTACATGTGTCAGTTACCACTAGTGTTGTTTAGTATTCAAGTATGAGGTCATGTGTACCTTGTTTGTATTCTTTTTGTATACCCCATGTGATGGGCCTGTTACTATCTCCTTAGCACAGTGGGAGTGGACCTTTGGCTCCACGTAGTCGGGCGGTAGTTATTCTTATTACCATTGAGATTCTGATGGATTCCTCTTCATGCTTGAATGTTCTTTGATGCAGTTCTATCTTCTGATTCCTTTGGAGACTGGTTCAGTTTCATGAGTTGTATATTTGCACCATATGTTTATATTGGTTATCATCCTTGGAGGATGCATTGTATTGATTATTATGTATTATTACATACCCTGTGATTTGTGCAGTGGATGTTGATTAGGTAGTGTACCTTATGGTATCAGTTGTATATGTAATCTTTATTATGAGATGTATGTAATTGGTTTTGGATTATGTAACCTTTATGTCTATTCTTTATTTTTGTAATTGTATATTAGTTTGTTTAAGTAATTCTATGTCAAGGAACCCTCGAGAGTTGTAACCTTGTATGTGTTGTATATCATGTTTATGTCAAGTTATGTTTTGTGTTGCTTCCGTATCGTTAACATTATAGTTTATAAACATTTTTAAAAAAAAATTATTCTGTGAACTTGGTGTCATGTTTAGGTTAAGTTCTCTTGGGTTCCCTGGTGGGGAATTACATGTAGGTTTTAGTCTCCTAGACCCTTCATACATAGGGTTCCTACAATCTAGGTCCAATATGGCTAATAGGCCTAATTTCTAGGACTGTCTAAAACATAGTTGAAAACTTGCTCAAAACTTTGTCTTAGGGATTTGTATGAACTCGACCATCACAGTAGGTCAAGATATGACCATACCCTATTTGGAACTAGACTTTTCCCATACAGTACTTCTCTACCCTATAAGATATGCTCACTCTTTCATCTAAAAATCTCTAACCAAACAATGTATGCTCGCCTAGGGCTTGGCACTAAAAATAGCAACTCAACCTTTCATGACTCCTAACTCTACATATATATAGACCATTGAATCCCATAAAATTTCCATCTATCCTTAGGAATATCCCAAGGCTAGATTTCATGGGGGAGCCATGAATCGACTGACAAGTTAGGATAGCACTAGTGAACTCACAAAACTTAAAACAATTTAGTTAAGACCTTCAACTAACTCTAATCATATTTCTTACTGAATGAAAAACACTTCAAAATATCCTATGAACACAAATTAACAACTAAACTAAGGCATTCAATCCCTTAGATATCACTGTCTCATTAAAAATCTTGGATTTCCTTAATACGAAGTTGTAGAGCTACTATTCAATATTCAAAACTTGTTACAATGCATGAGTAACTTCAAGATTCAAGTCTTGGGTAACATTATATGCCATATCCATGATTCTAAGCTCTTTTGGTTGATTCCCCACTCCTTGTTTCAATGGAATCCTATGTAATTGAGTTGCATGCAACATTTGCAATTATTGCAAATATTGTCATAGACATTTTTTTGCAACTTTTGGCATCTTTGCCATAGTGCCTCCTCCCTAAGTTTTAGGACCTCTAACCTCTTCATTTCAAGGATCAAAGATCATTTATGGCCTTATGGCATCTCTATGAAATCATTGATGTGTTTAAGACACATTGAAGACTCTAACTCAAACTCCTAACACTAAGAATTTAAAAACTACTAACAATGGCTAATTTGGTCACCTTAGTCCTAATGACTAACTCACCTAGCCCACATTGCAATGACCTTCTAAGGTCTAAAAACAAAACTAACTATCTTGACTTGGCCAATGTCAATTACAAGCCAAAAATGACTAAACATGGAGGTTAGCCCAGGTGTGCTCGTGCACCGTCCTCCCCAAAACAAAAAATTCAATCCACCCTTATATTGAGGATGCTTGGATTGATCCTCATCTTCTTGAAATCTGATTCCTTTACCCATAGTACATCAGCATTGGTTTAACCCTATTTCTTTATCAAGTGTTCCTTCTATGCTTTTGTTCTAGTCTGTTTGTAGACGCTAGTATCCAATACACTATCAGCTCATGTGACTGTAGCAGGGGGTAATTAGAGATCTTCTACATCTCTGATCACTTCCTTGAGACTCTAATCCATGGCTTGCTATAGTCTTGTGTAATGGACTAAGTCTACAATATTAAAAATAGGTGACAGTCTACTATCTTCTGGGAGCTCAATTTTGAATGCATTATCACCATACTTAGCTAAGATGGGATAGGTACCTATCCTTCTCATCTACAACTTCTGAGGGACTCCCTTTTGAAGTCTTGATTTGTTAATATGCACCATGACCATGTCACCCACATTGAACTGAACTGTTCTTCTACATTCATCAACCTTGGTTTTATGTTTCGAGGTGTTGTCTGTCAAAGAATTCTTGACTGTATCATGTATCTCCTGCATTGCATAAGAAAAATCATCTGCATATCCACTTGCCTTGACTCCATTCTTCAATTCTCTCAAATCATAGACTCCTCTAGGATGCAATCGATATACTATCTCAAAGGGAATCTTCCCTCTTGACTGGTTGATGGTGTCATTTTAAGTATACTCAGCTTGTCCAATCAATCGATCTGATTGTTGTCCATATTCTTTGGTCAAGCACCCAAGTAGATTTCCAATGCTCCTATTCACCACTTTGGTCTAACCATCTATTTGGGGATGGTATGTAGACCCAAAGGATAAATTAGTGCCCAATCTTTGCCAAAGAGTCTTGCAAAAATGACTCATAAATTTAGTGTCTCTATCAGACACTTTGCTCATAGGTAACCCATGGATTCTTACTATATCTTTGAAGAAGAGAGAGGCTATTTGGCTGGCATCATTAGTGGTCTTGCATGGCACAAAGTGAGCCATCTTGTTGAATCTGTCCACAACCACATATACACTATCCATACCTTGTCTTGTCTTGGGTAACCCAACTACAAAATCCATGCTCAAGCATTCCCATGGGCTAGTGGGATAGGTAGTGGCTGATAAAGGCCTACATTTGAAGAAGTACCTTTTTCTCTTTGACATACAATACAACTTTCCACATACTTCCTAACATCAAGATTCATCATTGGCCAATAATAGAGCCTTTGAAAAAGTTCTTGGGTCTTAGTGATCCCAAAGTGACCACTCAATTCACCAAAGTGACCACTCAATTAAACAAAAGGTTTCTTTGCAAAGTGTATTCAACATACTTTCTATAAAAATGATTCTTGTATTCAACACCTACCTTATAGATGTCTGCAAAGTCTTCATCATCAGCATATAGATCCTTGAAATGATCTATTCCCATACTCTTCAAATGAATTTACTAAATTGTGAGAGCTCTTCTAGACAATGCATCTATCACTTTATTGAGGACATCTTTCTTGTGTTTGATATTAAAGGTATAAGCTTGTAGGTACTCAACCCACTTCATGTGCTTGTGACTTAACTTTTCTTGTGAATTCAAGAAACTTAAAGCTTGATTATCCAAGTAGACTATGAACTGCTTGGGGAGTAAATAGTGTCTCCATTTCCTTAAAGCATGAACCAATGCATACATTTCAAGGTCATAGGAATAATACTTCCTCTTGGCTTCACTCAACTTTTCTAAATGAAATGCTACTCATCTGCCCTCTTGGCTTAGGACAACTCTAATAGCCACATTGCTTGCATCACACTCAATGGTGAAAAGCTTCTCAAATCTTGGTAAGACTAAGATAGGTTGGGTAGCAATCTTTTCTTTCAATAACTCAAAGCTCTTAGTGGCTTGTTCATTCCGTATACACTTATTATTCATCCCTCCTTTTATTATGTCCAACATAGGAGTACAAATAGCACTAAACTAGCTTATAAACTTCCTATAATGCTGAGCAAGGCCATGAAAACTTCTTACCTCTATTTCTGACCTTGGAGTAGGCCAATTCATGATGGCTTTCACTTTAGTTTTGTCCATTTTCAGATTTTCATGAGAGAACACACCCAAGGTACACTAGCTCTATTTGTATGAACTCACATTTCTCCAAGTTTATCATCAACTTCTCTTCATGCAGCTTCTTGAAGATAGTCTCAAGGTGTTGAATATGCTCCTCTCTTGTCCTACTATAAATTAGTATATCATCAAGATATACTACTACAAATTTTCCAATGTATTCTTTGAGGAATTTATTCATGAGCCTCATGAATGTAGATGGGGCATTAGACAATCCAAATGACATTAAAATCCATTCATACAAACCTTCATTGGTTTTGAAGGTTGTCTTCCATTAATCTCCCTCATGTATCCCAATTTGGTGATACCCACTCTTCAAGTCTATCTTTCTATAGTACTTGGCTTCACCTAGACAATCCATTAGATCCTCAATCCTGGATATGAGGAACCTATACCTAATGTTTATCCTATTTATGGCTCTTGAATTAGTACAAAGCCTCCATGTTCCTCCTTTCTTTGTTGCTAGGATAGTAGGTACTGCACAAGGGATAATTCTTTTCTTGATAAGGCCTTGGTTAAGGAGTTCTTCTATTTTCCTAGCAATCTCCTCATTTTGTTGAGGGGTCATCTTGTAGGCTGCTTTATTAGGTAGGGTAGCTCTGGGTATGAAGTCTATCCTATGAATTATGGCTCTTTTAGGGGGTAATGCTAATGGTTGTCCATCACTTACTATGCCTTCATAAGTCTGCAACATGCTTTGTATCTCCTTAGGTATCTCTGATTTCTTGTCTACTTTTTCTTAATTCTTTTCTCTTGGCCTTAGCACCAATGCATAGCCAACTCCTTATCCTTCTTCCATGGCTTCTATGAATTATTTTTCACCCACCATAAGAACATTAGGACCTTCTATCTTCACATTTGCGTCCTCTAATGATGATTGGATTTTGAAAGTTACTTTATCCTTCTTGAATGTATAGGAGTTCTTCACTCCATCATGGATAGCTTGGTGGTCAAATTGCCATGGTCTTCCTAGGAGCAAGTGACATGCATCCATAGGCAGCACATCACATATAACCTTATCCTTATATTTCCCTATAGAGAACTCTATCCAAGCTTGCTTGTTGACTAAGACATGTTGTCCCTTATTGAGCCATGTGACCTTGTAAGGATGGGTGTGGGGTTTCCTTGTCATGCCTAACTTGCTGACTGCTTCTTTCGACACAATTTTGTCAGTAGACCCTAAGTCCATAATGACTCTACATACTTTTCCCATCACCTTACATTTGATTCTAAATAGGGACCTTATTTAGCTTGGCTCTTCTTTAACTGGCTCCTTGATCAATGTTCTCGTCATCATCAGGTTCTCACCTTCTTCTAAATTTAGTGGTACCTCAGAGTGTGTCTCTGCTGCATTTGTCTTTTCATGAACTAAATTAGTTCTCTTGTTACCTCCTTGAGAAGTACTACCCTTCTCTGGACACCTATAGGTAGGGTGTCCCATTTGGTTGCAATGATAACATTTCATATTGGCAAAGTAATTTCCTCTTCCTTGCCCACCACTTCTTCCTCTAAAATTTGAGTTCCTTCCTCTTCCACCTCTACTAGAACTTTTGTCTTACTACTCAATATACTTGACTAATCATTGTGTCCTTGATTCTTAAGTCGTTGCACCATAGCCACCTCTTGATCCTCTACTATCCCTTCCTCTACCTCTTCCTTTGGAGGTTTTCTCTTGTTTTCTTTTCCTTTTTCCTCTATCTTCAAGGCCATTTGATAACATGGGTGAATGGTTTTGAAGTTCACAAGACTCATGTCTTCTTGAGTAGACCACTTGAGTCCATTCAAAGATCTAGCTAGTTTTATGCTTTCATCCTCAACCACTTGTGACCTTAAGCACAACTTTTGGAACTCTTCGGTGTATGCTTGGACATTCAAATCTTTCTTTTTGAGGTTGTGTCTTCTTCTATGAAGCTGAACCTCATAATCATCAGGTAACTAAGTCTTCTTGAACTTAGTCACCATTCCCTTCCATGAGACTATAAGACTCTTTCCTTCTTTCTCCCTTTCAGTTTGAACAAACTTACACCGTGTGAGAGATGATCCTCTCAATATTGACTTGGCCACATTCACTTTTTGGGCCTCTATGATACCATTACATTTGAAATGGTTCTCTATACTTTCAATCCAATCCACAACTGAATCTGTATCAATTTTTCCACTAAAAAGTGGTACACCCTCCAAAGCTTTGCCACTTAAAGCTTTCAATGCCTTTAAGAAGGGTTCTTGTTCATTGACAGGGTTAGGGGTTGGAGTTTTGTCTTCTAAATCCACTCCCTTCTCCCTTGCTTCTTCTTCTTCTTTTTTCTAATCTATCTTATCTTTCATCTTATCAGCTTTGTCTTGGACTTCTCCCAAGAGTTGCTCCATTTGAGACAACCTTTCTCTTAACAACTTGTTGTCTTCTTCTTACTCATCTACCTTTTTGGCTAACCTAGAATTAGTCACCATGATTTTTTCTTCTACTGATCCCAATGGTGTATTCTCTCCAACTAATTTAGTAGGCTGAAACATCCACCAGAAGCCTGATCTTTAATCAGGCTCTAATACCAATATGATGTGTGCGTTCCAAGGGTTGCTAGCACTACATCCAAGAGACTTTATCTTGTCTCTTCTAGGAACCTAATCTCCTCTAAATCCTATTTGTCTTAGATGATTAAATAATTCCAATTCCAACTCTTCTCTAAGAGTTTTAATCCTTGTGCTTCACCTTGAAAGACTAACACCTTTTAGTTAGTTCAAATCTTCACTTCTCCAACTACACTTAGAAGGATCTAAGTGCCAAATCCACTCTATTATTAATGATTCCTTGCAAGGGTAATCATCATCATGGAAAAATTCCACTTCCTTCCAATTGGATCCATTTTGAGGGATCTCATAACCATTTTCAGTCGAGTCCAAGTTTTTGTCTTCAAGAGGCCTAATTGGGCTTATTTCCTTGTAGCCTTTTACAGTGACTTTTTCCCAATTCTTTCAAAACTTTCCCAAAGAAGTTGAAAATCCAAACCCACATTAAGATACCCTATATCATTTTACAAATTATTTTTTATTTTTTAGTCTCCTAGACCCTCCATACATATGGTTCCTACAATCTAGGTCCAAAAGGGCTAATAGGCCTAATTTCAACGACTTTCTGCAACATAGTTGAAAACTTGCTCAAAAATTGGTCTCAGGGATTGGTATGAACTCAACCATCAAAGTAGGTCAATATATGACCATAAACTATCTGGCACTGTACTTGGACCATACAGTACTTCTCTACCCTGCAAGATATGCTCACTGTTTCATCTCCAAACCTCTAACCAGACAATGTATGCTTGCCTAGGGCTTGGCACTAAAAATAGAAACATGACCTTTCAGGACTCCTAACTCTACATATATATAGACCATTGACTCCCCTAAAATTTCCATCTATCCTTAGGAAGATCCCATTTCTAGATTTCATGGGGGAGGCATGAATCGACTCACTGGTCAGGACAGGACTAGTGAACTCACAAAACTAAAAACAATTTAGCTAAGACCTTCAACTAACTCTAATCAACTTTCTTACTGAATGAAAAACACTTCAAACTATCCTATGACAAAAAATCAATAACTAGACTAAGGTATTCAATCTCTTAGATATCATTGTCTCACTAAAAAGCTTGGATTTCCTCAATATAGAGTTGCAAAGCTACTATTCAATATTCAAAACTTGTTACAATGCATGACTAACTTTGAGATTCGAGTCTTGGGTAACATTAGATGCCATCTCCATGATTATAGGGACTATTGGTCGATTCCCCACTCCTAGTTTCAAGGTCATTCTATGTAACTGATTTGCATGCAACATTTTCAATTATTGCAAATGTTGTCATAGCAACTTTTTAGCAACTTTTGGCTTCTTCGCCATTGTGCCTCCTCCCTAAGTTTTAGGACCTCTAACCTCTTAATTTCAAGGATCCGTGATCATTTATGGCCTTATGGAATCTCTATGAAATCATTGATGTGTTTAAGACACATTGAAGACTCTAACTCAAACTCCTAACACTAAGAATTTAAAAACTATTAACAATGGCTAATTTGGTCACCTTAGTCCTAATGACTAACTCACCTAGCCCGCATTGCAATGACCTTCTAAGGTCTAAAAACAAAAATAACTATCTTGACTTGGCCAATGTCAAGTAAAAACCAAAAATTACTAAACATGGAGGTTAGCCTAGGTGTGCTCCTACACCAGTGATCCCAATGATTGTGCAGATTGTAGACCCATGGGTACTCATAGCATGGGGTACACTGATGCTTGAAAAGATTTACTAGGATCTCCACCAAGTAGTTTATCATGGTGGTGGAGGTCCTAGAAGGATTATAGGGTGTAATAACTTAGCCTTGGTTTGGGCATGGGAACACATTGTCATGCTCAGACTGATAGGGAGGAATGCTCGACAGGCAGACCAACCTATAGTGTACAAGTGGGGAGAGCCGCTTAGATATCATGATATTAATGACATAGATTACTGGAGGGTGACGATTAATGAGATCTGAGATTGGATCACATGGAGGCCCTACACATAGGTTGGACCATGGGCCGAGGATCAAACACATCTTCCATACATGATGACACTGTCATTCCTAATAGGGAGATGGGATCATATAGTTGAGTAGTATAGGTAGGATAGGGTGGCCAGATAGTTTGAATTCAAGTAGGTAGTACTTGATTATGTTAATTGGTATAGGAGAGTGATTCAGGAGAGGGTTTGAGAGTTTGGGCCTCCACTAAACAAATAGGGGTTATGGGAAGCCTAGCAGGGTACTCAGCCTATCCAATGGGATTGGCAGGGGACCGGAAGATGAGGATAACACATAGGAGTATAGAGATTTATTCTAGACACCTCATGTTGTTGGGGGGATAGGATTACCTCCCAAGGCAGATAGATTTGGGTGAAAATATCGTTCGCTATGATCTAGAGGAGGATGAGAGGAGGATATGAGACAAGAGAAGTGAGGACTACACCTATGGTAGCTCCACGGAGACACATGCTAGTGGCAGGTGGGAGAGGAGAGGCCAAGAGAGGAGGTGGAGGCGAGGAGGAGAGAGGAGAGGAGGAGAAGAGGAGAAGAGGAGAGGAGGAGAGTAGAGAGGAGTAGGAGGAGTAGGAGATTGGGGGAGAGGAGGTGATGGAGGTGGATGGGGGAAGTAGGATGTGAGGCCACCACTTGACACGCAAAAGACCACCATTTAGGGGATCATCATCAAGTAACCCTGGGGATTCATTGGTGGAGAGGTTGAGGTCTGTAGAGAATATGCATGCAACCACTAGTAAGAAACTACGAGACACTTAGGGGGAGACAGATGTACTAAGGGAAGAGATGGATACTCTAAGGACTGAGAGGGATACCTTGAGGACTGAGAGGGATCAGGCTCATGCCAATGTAGGTAGTTTGTGAAGATAGGTGGATGATCTCACTAGGTAGCCTGGGGAGTTGGGTGGAGAGTTGAGTGCCACACAGGTGCAGGCTAGGGAGATTATGAAGGATGGGTTTTCCTTGATGGATGATAGGGACAAGTTACAGCAGGAGATAGATTCCCATAGGGTGGAGAGACTGATACTTCAATAGGAGAGGTATGAGTTGCTGGATGAGGTTGGGGAATGAGAGTAGAGCTATCTTTAATTGGCAAAGGTGAGGTGGTAGGGCTTAGTAGGGATGTGATGATTCTTAGAGATCAGGTAGGTTGGTATAGAGCCATGTACCATTTTGCAGTACCAACAACACATAAAGAGTCTTTTAGGCTAGTTGGGGGATCTATGGTGTTAGGAGGAGGGGAGGTTGCCTAATCAATAGGAGGTAGTGGAAAGGGGGAGGGTCTACACTGAGGGTACAAGGGTAGAGCTAGAGGCTTGGGCATAGATAGAGGAGTGGGAAGAGTCACTAGACCGGCCATAGCTGGCCATAGATTGTCAGCCAGTGGTGCTTTCTAGAGGTAGGATGGAGAGAGCTGCAATACAAGAGCCTCTAGACAGGTACGGGATACAAGGGAAAGGACAAGGATAAGTACTGGCATAGTTACAAGTACCAGGACAACAAAATGCACATTTACACGTATCTGGAGTGGAGGTAGGGGACTCTCATTATTTTTTAAGAAGGCCCGAGCTAGATTGAGTTATACATTAGGGTGCATACGGGTACCCATTGCAGGGGATGACGATCAAGATACAGGTATGTAGGATGGGGATGACAAGCCTCCTCGAGGGGGCCTAGAGGGATAGTGACACACAATGATGTTGTGCATGAATTTTTTTTGCTAGGACCTAGAGCCTATTTTTGAATGCATATATATGAGACACTTTGGATGAACTTTGTGGAATTTTATTATTTCATGATGTTCAAGTGGGTTTCAGATATATATGTTATATGATAAAGAGTTTTGGCCTATATGTATGTGTTGTGAACTTTTTATGCTTTGATTGTATTGATGTGTGATTTAGGCTATATGACGTATATATGTGATGCACTCACATGTGGGTGATGCAGGATGTGATGCATAAAGTTGATTATGTAGGATTGATGATGTGTATATATGATTGACTGATGTGTGTGGATGCAGGATGTGGTAAGGTTTTATGATGTATGTAATATATGTGGCCATGTGTAATTAAAATGCAATGTTTATATGATGAAAATGAATGCAATGTTAACAATGCCAAACTAAAAATGACCTAACACTGCAAGATTTAAAATGAACCTAAAATGAATATTCAATGGATTAACAATGATTTAAATGAACCTTAAAATGATTTAATAACGCAAGACTAAAATGAATATTAAAAATGATTTAACAATGCAAGACTAAAATGAACCTTAAAATGTTTTAATAATGCAAGACTAAAATGAATCTTTAAATGATTTAACAATGCAAGACTAAAATGAACCTTTAAAATGATTTAACAATGTAGGACTAAAATGAATTTTAAAATGATTTAACAATGCAAGACTAAAATTAATATGATAATGCAATGACTTAATGCAAATGCAATTGTAATTCTAGATGAAGTGAATAGAAAAACAATGTCATTAATGATGCAACTAGGTGAGAAATGAATGCAACTAAAATTAAAATGATAATGGTAGGTGAATGATGCACCTAAAATGACACTTTTAAATGGAGCTTAATAATGCAACTATAAATGGTAATGCATATAGACAATGCACCAACAATGATAAATGCAATGCAATAATACTTATAAAATGAATTCAAAGATGGATAATGAAGATGCAATGTATTAGTGTCCCTCTAGGCTCAGATGGGCTTTTAGGAGAATGGCATGGGAAGGGGGCAACATGTACAAAATTAGAAGTCATGGAATAGGGGATGATAGGCGATGGGGAATTTGAATTTTACATCAAGGATGAGGGATTAGGTGTGTGTAGGATCAAGAGGGATTGGGATTAGATGATTACTGGGATGTAGGACTGATTGTAGGATATGATTTTTTTTTTATTGTATTTTTGTTGTGGATATGGTGGGGGGATGGATTATTCTTGAAGCTTGAGTAAGGGGGTACTTCGGGATGTAATACCACTATGTAGTTTGAGCACTTATTGTGATATAGAAATGCTAGAGACCATGTCTAGATTACTAGGAACACAAGGCCTTGTCACTATTGTTGCAAAGGACTGACGCAATAAACACATGGGGGTCACCCTAGTATCATACATGAGTCTTGGAGGAGCCATGGTTGAAACAATGTTGGAGAATCCCACAAACAAATGAAATTTCCCAAGTACACCATACAGATCCAACTAGATTACATACGTACAAGGGTCATGTCTGACTCACTCACATGTAGAAAAAAAAAATATCAAGTTCCTTATACTAGGCACATCCATTTTTAGCATACACAACATACCATGATATGAAGAATCATGGCAACCTTGAGGAGGAGAACAACCGAGAGAATCAGGAATGATAACTTAAGAACAAAAATTAAAGTTGAAGATAGAAAATTCAACCATAAGTCATCTTTTTCCAGAGAGATCAAATGATACAGAATGTTGATTGGATTTAGGTCAGACATGAAGAAGGATACATTCTACAAGGACCTACTAATGGAGGAGATGTTAGATGGGTAACTGATGCCCAAAAGATGTACTAAGATCAAATTGCTGAATCAAGATTTTCTCAAAAGGGACTTGGTGTAGCATAGGATTTAGAATGGAATTGGATCACTTTTTGCAAGGAGACCGACCAAGGATGTGAGATATGTATAACTAAGACTAGACACAAGGCTGGACTGATGCAAACAAGATATATACATATGGAAAGCAATAGATGCTAAGGAATTGGGATAATACAATATTCATACAACAAGGACTGACGATTATATACAAGACTATATATACAAAAGCTCAGGATAGAGGATATGAGGACCAATGCAAATGTGTGTGTGATGAAGGAATACCTAGGGAACATGGGCTGAGATTAGGCTGAAGGGAGTGCGATTGGTGGGATGGAGGAGAATGAGATTTTGAAAGATAATGTCGTGGTCCACTATGTGTCATGCCTGATTGCCAGGTTTTCACCACACATACTTGTCTAAGGTGTCTGATTGCTAAGTTTTCACCATTGGATGATTTATTTTCTCTTTTCTTTTCCTTTGATTTTTTTTTTGGATTTTTTGGATTTTTTTTTATAATCAAGGCATCATTTTACCAGATTTTCACCAAGGCAATGGATTTTTAGGATTTTTTAATCATTTATTTTTATTTTTTAAGATGACTAGAATGAATAATTTATCTATCAGGCATAGAAGTGCCTAAGATGAATGATGTTGATGGGATCATTCAGGGGTTTTCCTTTGGGGTTAGCTAATCTATATCCCTCAGAATTGAAACACACAATGATAATATAGGTACCTTTCCATGTGACCTCAAACTTCCTTTTCTTTTGTCGATCTATACCCACTTTCTAATTTTCTTTTAGGAATAGATCACTTACCTAGAAATGGCATGGGTGGATTTTCTTATTTTAGGTCCTCTTGAGCCTATTCTGATAAATAACCACATGATCATATTCTTGCTAAAATTTCTCATCCAATAGGTCTAATTGTTTGAGCCTTGCCACATGATAATTTTCATCAGTGATTAGGCCTTTGAGTGACACCCAGAGTGACGACAGTTCAACCTCGATTGGTAAGACAAATTCAACACCTTGGACAAGGGAATATGGAGTGGTGTCTATGGGAGTGTGGTAGGAAATATGATATGCCTAGGGGGCAGAGTTAATTTGGAGGTGCTAGTCATGACCAGTATCATTGACAACCTTCTTGAGAATCTTAATCGGGGTTTTATTGGTGGCCTAAGCTTGGCCATTACCTTAGGGGAAGTATGGACTAACATAATGATGGTTGATATGGAGGTGCTCACATAGATCATCCACATGCTAGTTCTCAAATGGTGTTCTGTGATCTATGAAGATGGTGGATGGGATGCCAAAGTGGCAAATCATATGGTAGAGGATGAACTTGGAAATTTGTACGTCTATCATGAGGGTGAGTGGGATTGCTTTGACCCACTTTGTGAAGTACTCAGTGGGTATGATGATGTATTTATGACCTTCAGAAGAAAGGGATGTGATCTTACCAATGAGGTTGAAACTCTAACAAGAAAATGGCCAAGATGGCGCAATGGGGTATAGATCTTATGTTGGGGCATGTATCAGATTAGCATGCTACTGAGAGGGTAGGAAATTCTTCACAAATTCACAAGAATCATGCTCCATGGTAGGCCAGTAGTATATGATCCTGAGAAGTTGTTTAACTAAGATAATGCCACTCATGTTGGAACTATAGATTCCAGCGTGCCCTTCTCACAATGCCTGGGTGGCTTCAGTTTCATCTAGACACCTAAAGAGTGTAACCACCTAAATTCGGTCTGTCGTAACTGTAGACCCTATTTGCCCTAAGTGTGATCATACCCTCGAGTTATGTCTAAACGACCCTGTTACTGTTTGGCATAATTCTTTGAATCAATTTAATGACCTAGGTGATTTTTATCACTGATTTATATTATCTATTGTAGCCATACAGTTCAAATCAATATCGACCAATCAGATCAAATCAAAATCAAACATGGCTATAGTATTTAATTATAATGGAATTAAATAAATCTCTAAATCAAAGAATCACTTGCAATCCAACCCATTCCTCTAGCCTATTAATTTAATTAAAAAGGCTATAGTCACTTAATTATTAAAAAGCAATTTATTGGTTTTAATAATTAAATCCTATATTCCTAAATGAATTAAATAAGTTTATTTCATTTATTAATATTCCCTTAAACCCTAACCTAACCCATCTCACCCACTTCTACCCTGGGTTCTAACCC
>MU224512.1:904140-1006879 GCA_018584345.1 Thuja plicata
CTTAGAATTAAGATTAGATTAGCATGGGTGAATGGGTTGAGAAGGGTTAGAACCCAGGGTAGAAGTGGGTGAGATGGGTTAGGTTAGGGTTTAAGGGAATATTAATAAATGAAATAAACTTATTTAACTCATTTAGGAATATAGGATTTAATTATTAAAACCAATAAATTGCTTTTTAATAATTAAGTGACTATAGCCTTTTTAATTAAATTAATAGGCTAGAGGAATGGGTTGGATTGCAAGTGATTCTTTGATTTAGAGATTTATTTAATTCCATTATAATTAAATACTATAGCCATGTTTGATTTTGATTTGATCTGATTGGTCGATATTGATTTGAATTGTATGGCTACAATAGATAATATAAATCAGTGATAAAAATCACCTAGGTCATTAAATTGATTCAAAAAATTATGCCAAACAGTAACAGGGTCGTTTGGACATAACTCGAGGGTATGATCACACTTAGGGAAAATAGGGTCTACAGTTACGACAGACCGAATTTAGGTGGTTACAAAGAGAACATTGTGATAGCCTTGATGATAGAGGGTGTTAGCCACAATTGTATAGTGGGAAGCTCTATGGATTAGGTTCTTGCATTGGGTGTTTGTGATGTGGGGGATATGATACCATTTTAAAGATAAGCATGGATGTCATGGTACCATGGGGAGTGGGACCAACCAAGACACATACATAATTAATGTCATCATTCTCATATATGGGCGCATGAAGTTTATCGACTAAGAATTCATACTGCATAGTGTGATGTGGAATTTACAAGAGGGTCCTGATAGTAGCCATTGTGCCAGCAACCATGTTCTGTGATCATTGTACTTGTGTGATTTGCAAGCTAAGGAAATGCTCCTTCATTTTATCCACCATTTCTTTGTAAGGTAGTAGTTTTTCGTCCTTTACTTGGAATTCATATAAGACTTTCTTGATGATAAGTTGGGAATCACCAAAGACCTATATGTCAGTTAAGTTCCATTGGATATCCATGTTAAGCCCAACAACCAGTTCCTCATACTCAACTATGTTCTTCATGTAGAGAAATCCTAGTTTGTAATGATTTGGGGATATAGTCACCTTATGCGGTGATGAACAATATGCCTGCACCAAAACCATGGGTTGTGTAAGATACATCAAAGTAGAGGTTCCATGATAGTTGTTCTTCTATCATGCACATCTGTTCATTGGGGAATTCCATGACTAGAGGATAAACATTGATTAGTGGTGCCTCTGCCAGCTGATCTGTAATAACCTACCCCTTGATTTTTTTTTTTAATATATTAGATATCAAATTCACTCAGGAGAATAACCCATTTAGCCATTTGGCTCTTGAGAGTTGTCCTTTAGAGAAGGTACTTGAGTGGGTCTACTTTTGAGATGATCTTGATAGTGTGACTAAGCATGTAATGGTGAAGCTTCTGAGTGGAAAAAACCATGGCTAAGTATGCCTTCTCCAGGGGTGTGTAATTAAGCTCATAGCCTATCAATATGCGGCTGATATAATATATGGCTCTCTCTTTTTTGTTGTCATCTAACTGGGCCAGAAGTACCCCTAGTGCCACTATTTTTGTAAAGATGTATAGAATGAGAGGCTTACCTGGTGTAGGCGGCACTAAGATGGGTTGATTTTCCAAGTATCCCTTAATATTTTCAAAACTTCACTGACAAAGAGGGTCCCATTTGAAGCTACTATCTTTCTATAGGAGATGTGTGAATGACTGACATTTATCGGTGACCTATGAGATGAAGTGTCACACTGATTAGAGTTTTCCCTATATGTTACACAGCTATTTGAGCGTCTTAGGTGGAGGCATCTCCAGAATGGACATAACCTTTTTGGGATCTATTTTTATGCTCCTTCATGATACAATGAATCTTAGGAGATTTCCTGATGTGACCCCAAAGACACATTACTTATGGTTGAGCATTAGGCCATAGTGACCAAGATGATCAAATATACAGTCTAGGACATCTAGGTGATCTTCTCTTTTAATTGATTTGGCCAGGATGTCATCTATGTAATCTTCAAGGATCTTGTGGATCATGTTGTGGATGATAACTTTGATAGCTATCTGATATGTTGCCCATGCATTCTTCAAACCAAATGGTATCATGTTGTAGAAGAAGGTGCCCCAGGGGGTTGTAAATGTTGTTTTGTGTTGTTCTTTTGCAATGCAGATCTGATTATACTCAGAGAAATGGTCCATGAGTGACAACATCTCATGACCTATTGTGAGGTCTACTATCATATCGATGTTTGGTAGTGGGAAGTCATCTTTGGGACATGCCTTGTTAAGATCCTAAAAGTCTATACATATTATGATTGATTATCAGGTTTGGATATGAGCACCATGTTGAAGATACATTTGGAGTAGTCAATGGAACGAATGATTTTAGCTTGGAGTAGCTTCTCTAACTCTATTTTGACTAGTAGTGCTACCTTAGGGTGCATCTATCAGAGATTTTGTTTGACAGGTTTGATGTTTGGATCCACTACCAGATGGTGAACCACCAAGTTAGGGTCTAATATAGGCATTTGAGAATAAGATCATGCAAATTTATCTATGGATTCTCATAAGAGAGAAATGAGGGATGTTTCTTCTACTTCTGTTAGGGAAGCTGCAATGTACGTGATGCTAAGATTCTCTTTTGTACCCAAGTTGATAGCCTTTGTTTCTTTGATGAGGATAGATGACTGCTTGGGTCTATAATCTTGGATTAGTAGAAGAAGAGGGTCTTCATCCTCTGGTGCCTCAAATAATTTTTCACTAGTGGATACACCTTTTATTTTTATTATTATTTTTTTACCAGATAGTGCCCTAGAGGGGTTTTTGCTAGGAGATCCAATTTGTTGTTTTTTTAATTTGTTTTCTATTTCACTTTTGCAGTTGAAGTCCTCCACTTCCCCAAAGTATGTCTTTGGATCCAATTTGTAAACTTGTGTTAAATCCTTCTCGCAATCATTGTTCTGTCCAACTGCTCCCTTGAATCTTAGGAGTGCAGCCTCAGTTTGGAATTCATCAATGTGTAGGACACTTGGTTGGTCCCAGTCTATGATTTTAGGATGTAAGAGGGGAAGATCAATGAATTTAATGGTGAATTCATGGAGGAAAGAATTTCCCAAGAAGGTTTCATCATCAAGGACACTGTTGTAAGATCTCATAATATTTTCTTCTGGGGCATCTTTGATTTCAATGATAATTTCACCAAGGGTATTTTGATAGGTGTAGGTGTTTTCATTGTTGCCCCCTGTCGTGGCAGAGCCAAGACCTGGGCCTTGATGCCTTTCTCACTAGATAGGTTATATAGGAACTATCATGCCATGTTCTTCATAGACCAAGACACCTACTTGATAGTTCCATTTTTCTGTAACTAGTTTGTGGGTTACAGGCTTTTTTCCTTTGAGGTAATTGAGGAGACCCTTGTTTGGGGCACTGTTTATGGGGTAGGAAATTTGCACCTTAGTAAACAAAATATGTTGTTAACACAATATGTTAAAAACATGTGTGTTATTATATTGTATTTGTTTGTAAATTACTAACACATGTTAACACAATAAACTAACACACATGTTGTTAACATATTATGTTAACAACATATTTTGTTTGCTAAGGTGTAAATTTCCTGCCCCATAGACAATGGCCTTGTCTGGGGTGGCGAATCCTTATAAAGCTACTATTTAATATATCATGCCATCTCCTAGCCATTCAAAATGTCATGGGAGATGACAGTGGTAGATCCCAATTGTTTTGGCTATGGCTTATTTTCTTCTGTTGTATTTTGTCTAGCTTTCTTTGGGTATGTGGATCAGATGGAAAGGCTCCCATTGAAAAGGCATCAGATAGGTTGTACTATCCACAAACCTTATTGTTGATCTTGACTATGGAGAGCATGAATGAGAGGATTATCTCTGGGTCTAAATAGGTTCAAGAAGAGAGGGAAACAAAGGTACCAATGTCAATCCTAGGACAATGATTTCAACATGGGAAGGAGGCCTCCAATGCATGGTAGTATGTGAAGTGTTGGGGATTTGCACGAATGGTGACCTCAGTTCCTTTATGTGGGAATTTGGTGTACTGATGGTAGGTGGATGGGAGAACTTGCATATAATGTATCCATGGGAATCCAAGGAGAATATTTGTAGGGGAGGTCAATATAAATAATGTGACATATCATATCCTAGACTGCAAGGCCTAGATGAAAGGGTAGTGAGAAGGTGCCTTCAAAAGTGCATTATAGATTTTTATAAGTTTTGATGGTGATGAAATCACTCATTATATATCATTTAGTACACCCTAACTATTTGATGAACTTCAGAGTACTTAGATTGAGGGTCAAACCATTATCTATCATGACCCGCTTGATGGAAAAATCTTTAACTATGACGATGATGCAGAGAGGGAGGTTGTGATTAGGTTCATTAGAAAGTATGTCTGTTGGTTTGAAGGAAATCCCACAAGATGTAGATAGGTGGCCAAAAAGGTTTTTGAATTGCATGGGGTTGGCGTCGCTAGGGACATGTGATTTTTGTAGGGCTTTATTAAGTATCTCTTGATGGATGGGCGAAGTGCGGAGGAGATCCATGATGGAGATTTGGGCAGGGGTATTCCCTAGGTATTCTAATAGGTTGTATTAGGTACTATAAAATGGAGTAGCACTAGCACCTACAACTAATATTCTACCTCCATGAGTGGTAACTGTGTATTGGAGATATGCTCCCATGACATGAATGGCATTGACAAAGGACTTGAATCGGGATATGCAGATGATGAGGTTATGATATTTGATATATGTACTGGTATGATCCTTTTTGTTAGAATTGTCTCCATGCTTTCCCTCCCCTTGGTTGGATGGCTGAGTGGGGTTGGAAGGTCCTTTACCATAGTTGTGTTCAGGGAACACATTTTGATATATTTAAAGGCCTACATTTGGTGATGGTTGGTAGGATAGTCTACTGTGATATCTTCACGGTTGATGAGGTCTTGGATGTAGTGTTTCAACTTCATACACTTTATGATGGTGTGTCCCTTAACATGATGGTAGTCACAGTATTTGGTGTAATTTTACTACATAGGTTTAGGTGTCAACTCATCAAGTGGTTGCATTTGTGGGTACACGATTAGATTAGCATGGGCCATCCTATGGAAGATGACATTTATGGGCTCACCCAAGGGGGTAAATGTGCATTTTGGGACATTTTGGGCTCAAGGATTTGGTTTTCCACATGGGACTAATATGACATTTGTCTAGTTTATAGGATCTTGGTAGTTAGGTTGATACGATGCCTCAGGAGGGGGATAGTTAGCCACAACCTAGGGGCGTGTGTTTTGTTTGTATGCAAGTTAATGATATGTTGGCATGGGTTGTTTATACATGGGTGGGGGCTCTAGATACACTAGCGATATTTGCTGATAGGTTTGAGTAGGTGCATTGGGACTGACCACCATGACCTGAACATGTTTGGTGTTAGTGGCTCTGTTAGTATCTCTATTCTTGTTCTTGTTCTAGTACCATGATCAATAATTATTGTTTTTGTCAGGCTGGAGTTCTTTGTAATGCTTGATGGCATCATCTTCTATAAGACCCCATTCAAGATCCATGCCTTTTCCTCAGATTTATTGACAAGTCTGTAGGTAGTTCATGCGCATGTGATGGGCTTGTTTGGGATGGAGATTGTTAATGAAGATCGTAGTGAGATGTTTCTCTAGAGGTTGATACGACATTATCGTAGTGATTCCCTTCCAACATTGTAGGTACTCTAACAATATTTCCCCTCCTTTCTATTTGGATTTTCATAAGTCTAAGAAGGAGAGCTCATTCTTGATGTTATACGCATATTAGGCCACAAATTTCTCTGATAGTTCTGCAAATGAAGAAACTGTGCCATAAGGGGATCTTATAGAACCACTCAAGAGCAGTTCCTCCCAAGCTCTTAGGGAATAGGTGCATGAGGAAATTATCCTTGTTAGCCACTTCTTGGCATGCTATGTAAAACTATTTGACATGACTGACAAGATCTCCCCTTCTACTATATTTATCAAAATTGAGTGTCTTGAAGTGCTTGGGGATGGGTACAATAGTGATAGATCAGTTAAATGGGTAGGGACACATCTCTTTGAATTTGAATGTTTTAACCTTGGTTCCTCATTTTAGCTCCTTGAGAGTGTTCTTCATTTCTTCCCACTCATGATTGATTTGTTGGGGAGTGTTATTGACTCTGATTATATTGGTTCCCTAGATGTGATATGGACCAAATGGTGCTGGTGAATATGAAAGGTTTTGCTAAGGATATTGTGGTGTGTGATAGGGAGAGTGATGAGAAACATAGGTAGGTTGTTGCAGTGGTAACTAATATTGAGTAGGATACTATTGTGGATTGGATGGCAGTGCCTGATGTTGTTTCTATTGCGGCTGATAGTAGGTATTTGGTTTTTGATATGTTGGGTAGGTGGGGTGAGTATGTGTTGTGCCTATGTAAGGTGGTTGTGATGCGTATCCAGGGTATGTGAGATAGGTGTGTTGTAGTGGAATGTGCCCAATATGTGTAGCATTGTAATTTATGTTAGTGGGAATTACTAATTGTTGCGGAGGTGGAACAGCTTGGGATGTAGTTGAAGATGACATGGCTAGGTAGTTCGTGAAGCTAGGTTGCTACTACCTAGTGGGCTGGATCACAGTTTGTGCAGTAGTAAAAGGATTAAAAAAATGTTGTAGTGATTATGTGGTGAAGGGATTTTCACCCTGTGTATGGGTTGATTCTATTGGATAGGTTGGACACTAGGTTGTGGAGCTATGAAGGGGTTGAACTATTGTTGTTGCACTTGGGATGCAAATGGGTTAGCTTTTTTCTACTGCAGTTGTTTCTGCTGAATGGGTTGGATAATGGATTGTGTGGTGTCTAAAGGGTTGGTGGATTTTTTTGTGCTTGAGAGGTGGATGGATTGGTTCTCTGCATCTACGTGGTGATAATTAAGGCCTCCATGCTAGCTTGCAGGTAGTTCCAAGTGGAAGATGGAGCATTTTGTGTTGTTTGACCAACTTGGGAAGCTTGCAATAGAGGATTTAGATTGGATTGTGGTTGTGGAAGAAGTGCTTGAATATACTGTGATTGTGTTGCTGGTTGAGCATGGAAAGTGGGCCCTGGTTAAAATAGGGGCTGATTGTAAGTTCTTGTGAGTGGTATGCTTGTAGTAAATTCTGGTTTCTATTGATGTGATGTGGCGATGGAAGGTGGAGTGGAGGTAGGTATCATGGCACTAATAGTATGTGTGCTTTGTGGTTGTGAGCTAGTTGATAAGGTTTGGATGGGTTGAGTAGTGAATGGGGAAAAACTGGTTTGCTGGGTGTTAACAGATGGTTGTGAGAATTGTGCAACAAAGGGTGGAACTGTCTGTGATCCTTGAATGACTATGGGTCGGATAGGTGGTGGTGCTTGGGTAGCAATGGGTGTACTAATTGTGCTGCTAGTGGTGTATTAGGAGGTGGGGCTCTCATGACTGAAACATGGTGGATTGAGGCATGGTACATACTATAGATGGGAGATGGAATGTAGTATCATCTATGATATTGTTAGGAATAATAGTCTACAAGACAACTGAGAGGCGGGGTGAATCAGTTGTAATCTAGATTATTAAACTTTATACTTTATAAAAAAAATAGCAAATGTAAATGATAACATAGTAAATACCAACACCATAACACAATATTTGTTGATGAGGAAACCTTGTTAAAGGTAAAACCCCGGTGGGAATTAACACCCAAAAATAATGTACTGAGAGTATAGTATCCATGTTAAAAGATATTAGCCCTGTTAGGAGCTTGTTACAACATTATAGTACACAGTCCCTGTTAGGAGACAGACCCTATTAGCAGTCAAAGAAAATAGTAGGCTCACTACCCAAAGAAGGTTAAAGCCATCCCCAAGGATTTACAATCTGAATCAAGTGTATAAAGAAAATATACATTCCAGTGAACTGTCTGATAGAAACAATCTTTTCTTGGTCAGTTCCAATGAATTATCTACTCTGCTTGTATCTAGTAGTCAACAAGCTTTTCAGCTTCCACACTTCTCTTTCTTTCTTTTTCTCTCACACTTCTCCACAAGGATTTATCATTCATATATACTCTCTTACAATAATTCATTAGGTTGACCAGTTAAGATTTCTTAATACATGATTAACTAGGTCAGCCAATTAAGGATTTCCATCACACAAATAATTATATGTGCCCTTGCTAAGATACACACGGTATCTATAGCAAGTATGCAACATTAATAATCCATTAAAAATACTTCAAGATCTGTAATTCATGATCATAATAAATTTCACATGCTACATGTCTGGAGTCAGCCAGGAAATAGGTCTTCTCCATAATACACGCCATAGATGACATCATCAGTATCTAATAAACAATAAAACTCAACCCATTACTCTACCATAGGTTAGTTTTCCATTAGTAAGCTCACAAGTTCTGAAATATCTTTTCTAGAAACATTTACCCGAAACACAGAGACCTTCTCTGTCTAGAATCACAATAACAGTCCAGAAAATGAATCTTCACTAAATCAACTGTAACATCCATAGTAGGTAACATAAAGTCAAGAAACCTTAGGAATAAGGTTACCACACATCCTTCTACATAAATCCAAATCCGATGGTTCTGAATCATCTGTACAATGTCTATACACTCCTTCTAGTTAAGTAGCCAATTTGTCTTCTCCATAAAAATATATGTAGACACCACTGACAAAACATGAATATCAACAACATGATCAGTAACCAAAACTGATATCATCCAACAATCTCTCCCTTTAGCATTGATGGAAACATATGGTAACATCCATATGTATCAACCCAAAAGTACTCTCTCTCAATACAATCTTCTCAATATCCTCAACACAAATCTCCCCAAAATAGTAGGGATTTTCACATAGATTTATTCCCCCTTTGGTAGCAATGGAAAAGGGTACCCTAATTCACCTGTAGTCTTCTGTAAGTTGTAGCTTTTTCAAAATTCCATGTCCACTCAACTAGGTGCAAGATCACCCAAATGTACTCCATAGTATTCTCTTGTGATCACTCCCCCTAAGGAGTAGATCCATACATCAAGTCTAGAGAGTGATATAGCTCTAAGATCCACTAGACTGATGTGCATCTGCATCATCTAGTTTTCACTGGGAGGGGCCATCACCCCGAGCATGTCTCTATGACATTCAAAAGCATCTTTTGGAAAAGGTTTAGTAAATATATCTACTATCTGTTCCTTGGTGCTAATATAATCCAGTTTAATCTCTCCATCTCCTGCCTTCTCCCTCAAGAAATGATACTTGATGGAAATATGTTTATTCTTTGAATGCACTAAAGGATTATTTAACATATTCGCTGTGCTGGTGTTATCAAAATGGATAATCATTGGTTCTTTGAAAATTATTCCAATGTCCTTTTGTGTTTGTTTCATCCAAACAACTTGTGTATAGTTTATTGCAACAACAACATACTCTGACTCAACACTAGATTGAGAAATATAGTTCTGGTTCTTGCTTAACCAAGAAACCAACCCTTTTCCAAGGAAAAATGTACCACCACCACTTATACTCTTCCTTTCAACCACATTACCTGAGCAATAAGCATCAGTAAAAGCTTGCAATGTAAAATCATTAGATTTTCCATACCATAATCCATATTCTACTGTTCCTTTAAAATATTTGAAAATTCTTTTCACAGCAGCAAAATGTGTCTGTTTAGGATCTGGCTGATATCCATCCACAATTCCAACTGCATTGGTAATATCTGGTCTGTGTGTTAGATATTGTAGACCACTAATCATTGATCTGTAGTTATTCTTCCCAACACTTTGAGGCTCATCACTTTTAGTTAGTTTGTTCCTTGTCACCATGGGTGTACCAATAGGTTTACAATCTTCCATTCCAAATTTCTTCAACATTTCCTTAAGACACTTGGTTTGAGTTATAAAAATTCCATTCTTACTCTGATTAATTTGCAAACCAAGAAAAAATTTCATCTCACCAATCATTGAATTTTCAAACTCATTCTCCATTTCTTTAGGAAACTTCTTGCTCATTTTATCATTGCGTCAAAAAATGATATCATCAACAAAAACTTCTATAATTAAGATTCCATATTCAATAGTTGTTAAATACAAATTATTGTCTGCATTACCTTTTTTGAAACCAATATGAAGTAGATGTTTATCCAGTCTTGCATACCATGTCCTCAGTTCTTGTTTCAGTGCATACAGTGCCTTCTTAAGTCTGCAAACCATGTTTTCATTATTTGTCAAAGGAAAACCATCAGGTTGCTTAATGTACACTTCTTCTAGATCACTAGTAAAGAATGGTTTCCTCTAATCTAGCAACAAGTGAAAATATTTTTTCATATTCTATGCCTTCTTGTTGTGAGTAGCTTTTACATACCAGTTTATCCTTGTTTCTTACGACTGCGCCTTCCTCATCCATTTTTTTTCTGAAAACCCACTTAGTGCCAATCACATTTTTGTTCTTACGTCTTGGAACCAATTCCCAAGTATTTTTTTTTCTTTATTTGTTCTATTTCTTCTTCCATGGATTTAGTCCAAGATTTATCTCTACATGCTTCATCAGTAGTCTTTGGTTCACCTTGAGAAATCAAACAGATCTTATCTCTAACTCTTGATCTAGTCATCATGCCTTTGCTTGCATCACCAATAATTTGATCTTGAGGATGGTTTTTCTTGACATACCTTGGTGTCTTCAATGTATGAGTAGCTTCATCTTGTTCTTCTTCTTCAATCTAATTCTCGATCATCAAGGGTCCTTCATGTTTAGCAAAAACTTCTCTTTTTTCTGTTATCTTACCACAATCATACATTCTTTCCTAAATTTGAAATTTTTCATCTGTCCTCACCTTGGCGCTTTCAATCAGTTTCCTCAGTCTCAGATTGAAACATTTATATGCTTTACTCTTAGTGGAATAACCAAGAAAGATTCATTCATCACTTCTAGCATCAAAATTTCCTATCTCATCATCTCTCTTGATATAACATTTACTACAAAATATTTTGAAATATTTCACAGTAGGTGCATGATCAAACTGTAATTCATAAGGAGTTTTATTTGTACCTTCTCTAATCTGAATTCTATTTAATGTGTATACATCAGTGTCAACTACTTCTCTCCAATGAACATGTAACAAATTTCCTTACACCAACATAGTCCTTGTAGCATCTAATATAGTTTTTTTTCTTCATTCTGCTATCCCATTCTGTTGTGGAGTTCTAGGAGTTGAAGTATATCTATGTATTCCATTTTCATCACAATATGTATTATACAGTTTTGATGTAAACTCTCCTCCTTTGTCTAATCTCAAACATTTCATCTTTAAACCATATTCATTCTCAAATTTTGCCTTGAATATCTTGAAATTGTCAAATGCTTCATATTTCTTTCTCAAATATGTAACCCACATCATTGTAGAAAAGTCATCAACAAAAAGTATAAAATACCTTTCACCATAGTATGATCTTGTTCTTGTAGGACCACATAGATCTATATGCACCAGATCCAACTTCCCTTTTGTTGAATAAGTTTTTCTCTTGAAAGTGCTTCTAGCCCGTTTCCCCATAACACATTCTCTACACATAGTGTTAGATGGCTTTACAATTCTAGGTAGATCTCTTCCTACTTTTACAATACTTGCCTTCACAATGTTATCAAAATGAACATGACAAAATATTTTGTGCCATAACCAACTGTCATCAACATTTGCAACAAAACATGAAGCTTCAGATGTGTTCAATTCAAATACATTACCTTTGGATTTAGTACCAGAGGCTATCAATTCTCCTATTTTACTCTTGATAGAATATTTTCCATTTATGAAGTTGAGTTGATAACCCTTGTCCATTAGTTGTCCAACACTCAACAAATTGTGCTTAAGTCCATCAAAAAGTAATACATTTTTAGTGTTAGTCTTTCCATCCAAGGATATAGATCCAATTCCAATAATAATTTTAGGAGTATTGTCACCAAATCTAACAACACCACCATCATGTCTTTTCAAACTCACAGACTTATTTTTAGCTCCAAGCATATGATGTGAACAACCACTATCTATGACCCATTCATATTTCTCTTCAACTTTAGATAATAATGCTTTTTCTTCATGCATAGGTTCATCATCTTTAATAGCAATAAATCAAATTTTATCATAGTCACCATCTTCATCAACACATATACCTTCACTAGCATAATAAAATTCCTTATCTTTTGAGAACTTACACTTGAAAAACATAGGTTTGTGCTTTGGAATTCTTGTAGGACATCTAGATGCAAAATGACCAATCTTGTTACATGAAAAAAATTTCAAAGGTAATTTTCCCTCAAACTTACCCTTGCCTCTCTTTTCTCTTTTGCCAATCAGTGCAACGATTTCATCTAGATTTATTTTTTCTTCTTGTATTTGTTTCTATTCATCAGCATAGGAGCCAAGTTCTTCTATTAGGTCATTACTGCTCGTGCTTGAATTTTCAGGTAAGATTCTTTTGCTTTTGTGCACGGTTTCTTTGAATTTTGACTCAACCTTAGGTAAAGTATCTCCCAATTCTATGGATTCAAATGTAGTTAGCTTGCCAATCAACATCTCTCTGGTGAATTTTAGTGTCAAAGGTATGATCTCCTCTATATCTTGAACTCTGGTTCTATATGCAGGTGTCAATGATCTGAGTATCTTTGCAATTACTTCTTCCTCATTGTAAGTTTCTCTAGAGTTCCTAATACTAGTAACTACCTTAGTTATTCTCTGTCCATATGCTCTAATGTTCTCATCTTATCTCATTTTTAGTGATTCCATCTTTATCTTCCAGTTTTGTAACTTTTCTTGCTCTGTAAACATGTCTCCAACATATAGAGCTTCCAGTCTTGTCTAGATTTTATGTGCAAAGTCTAGGTCCTTTACTTCAATAAATTCTCCTTCTTATAGTGCATTGATTAAGGACTCCCCTACAACCATATTGCATGAGAATAGATTCTTTTGATCTTCATTTTCTTTTTCTATTTCATCCTCAGTCACTACCTTTTCTTTCTTCTTTGTTATCATCCAATTATCAATCCCCAAACATAGCAAATGTGTTCTCATCTTGTTCTGCCAACTGTCAAAGTTTTCAGGATCAAAATTTGGACCATCCTTCATGTAGTAAGTCATCTTCAAGATCACCACAAGATATTAATATTCTCTCTAAGGACCAATATATATGATACAAATTATTAGGAATAACAGTCCACAAGACAACTGAGAGGGGNGGGGGGGGGGGGGGTGAATCAGTTGTAATCTAGATTATTAAAATTTATACTTTATAAACCAAATCAGAAAATGTAAATGATAACACATTAAATGCCAAGACCATAACACAATATTTTTGATGAGGAAACCCTGTTAAAGGTAAAACCCCAGTGGGAATTAACACCCATAAATAATGTAGTGAGAGTATAGTATCCCTCCTAAATGATATTAGCCCTATTAGGAGCTTGTTACGACATTACAGTACACAATCCCTATTAGGAGACAGACCCTTTTAGGAGTCAAAGAAAATAGTAGGGTCACTACCAAGGCACACTGCCCAAAGAAGGTTAAAGCCAACCTCAAGGATTTACAATCTGAATCAAGTGTATAAATAAAATACACATTCTAGCAAACTGTATGATAGCAACTATCTTTCCTTGGCCACTTCCAATGAATTATCAACTCTACTTGTATCCATTAGTCAACAAGCTTCATAGCTTCTACACTTATCTTTCTTTATTTCTCTCTCACACTTCTCTACAAGAATTTATCATTCACAGATACCCTCTTACAATAATTCGTTAGGTCAGCCAATTAAGATTTCCTAATACATAATTAACTAGGTCAGCCAATTAAGATTTCCTAATACATAATTAACTAGGTCAGCCAATTAAGGATTTCCATCATACAAATAATTATATAGCCCCTTGCTAAGCTACACATGGTATCTATAACAAGTATACAACATTTACAATCCATTGCAAATACTTCGTGATCTATAATTTATGCTCACAATTAATTTCACATGCTACATGTCTGAAGTTGGCCAGGAAATAGGTCTTCTCCAGAATACACGCCACAACTGACATCATCAATATTGAATAAACAATTGAACTCAACCCATTACTCTACCATATGTCATATTTCCATCAGTAAGCTTACAAGTTTTGAAATATCTTTACCAGAAAAATATACCCGAATCACAAAGACCTACTCTATCTAGAATCACAGTTACAGTTCAGAAAACCAATCTTCCCTAAATCAAATGTAACATCCATAGTAGGTTACATAAAGTCAAGCGACCTTAGGAATAAGGTTGGCACACATCCTTCTTCTTAAATCCAACTTTGATCATTCTAAATCATCTGTACAGTGTTCGTACACTCCTTCGAATTAAGTAGCCAGCCTGTCATCTCCATAGAAATATATGTTGACATTAGTAACAAAACATGAATATCAACAACATGATTAGTAACAAAAAATTATATCATATAATAGATATAAGAGATCCCACTTGTATTTCTCATTGTAGGGGATTGAAAACTTCATGTCTTACTAAATGAGGGATTTCCCCTGGGAGTGCCATAGGTCATGTGACTAGTGTAGGTATGATTTTGGGTGGTAGCTAGATACCTTGTTACTGAATCTTTGCAAGTATGTCATGGATGATGTGCCCTATGATAGTGCTAACTACATGAGTATGTCCTAGATGGTTCATGAATATTTCTATAGTTCTCTTTATTTGAATCTCATTTATGTCCACCCAAATATGCTTGATTGGCGTGTTGTGTTGGGAATCAAAGGAGACCATGGCGTTAGTGTGGTCAATTGTTGGATCAGATGAAATAGCTGCAAGATTAGGGTCCATGTCCTTCCTCTTCTTAGTAGATCATGTTTTGGTTGGCATGAAATGAATACCCTAAGGGGATATGAGATGCAAGATGTAATGCAAGTATTTTCCTAGGAAGCCAAGGATGATGGTGCTATGATTAAGATTTGAGATGATGCGTCTAAGATTATGAGTATGCTCCTAAGGATTAAGGATGACTTGGTGTACCCATGAATTAAGGGCTGCTTTCCTTAGTGTAAGATTAAGTTGATATGATTGTCTACCTAGGACAAACTTGTGGTCTTCGATGGATGAGATTCTCTATCAATGCAAACCAACCTTTTGATGAAGGTGATGAAGTTGCAAAGGAAAAGGGGGTCATCCTAAATAATGTGTAGTTTAAGGACACCAAAAGATGGGGTTTGATTAAGATATAGGTTGTCAGTAACTCAAAATAGGATGTAACAGCAAGTGAGGGATGTGATTTGGGATGTTTTGGATGAGGATGGTGCTAGGTTGACTAGGATGAGATTTTATTATGCTGGATTATGCTAGGATGAGTGTGTGATGTGTTTCTAAAGATGACAACTAAGGAAGGTCCTAAAAATACATGCTAAGTGATCTTAAGAAGAGGAGGAATGACTGATTGTTGTGATGAGACAACTAGTCATACTGTTCAAATGCAATGAAGACAATATTCAAATGATATTTGCCTCGAAAGTGAGAAACCTTGTTGTTTTATATAACTTTCTCATATTTTTTACATCTATCTTTCTCTTGTTTGATGGTGTCAAAAATGTGTTGGTACTTTCTAGCCTCATAGGTTGCATTTTTCTATTCTTTGTAAATGGGATGTAATGGAATCTTCACCTTCTTGTGTTTCATTGAATCAAATATGAGAAAAACCTTGATATTGTTTTCCAAAAGGATCTCTTTTTAGGACTAGGAAGTGACTACGGTAAGTGTACCTTAGATGTATTTGGAATGATGATTATTTTTGTCTATTGGGTAAATTTGAGAAAACATTCCTGCAAGGGACAAAGCAACCTTGCAAGAAGCACAAAGTTTTGATCTCTTTGGAAAAAGACATTGGACCTTCACTTTGTGTATGTTCAACGAATGTTTTCATGGATTTGTAACACCGAATACACGCACATGAAATTTCTACCTAAGGATTCAGTGAGCTTGGAAACCTTTTCCTGCAAATTTAGGTACACACACAAGAGCTAACATGAATATGACCATCAATAAGAACACAATGCCTCCAGTCATGATGTCGTATTATCCAACTCCAAATGATCAAGGTGGCACAAATGTGCGAGTTATCTTGGGGAAGTTACTATTTTCCTTGCACAATCGATTATCAAGATTTTAGAGGTAAACCAAGTAGGTTTCTAGTTAATAGTTGCTAGTAAGATTCGTGGCATCCCCGCAATCAGTTTGTACCTTTGTGACTCACTTAAGAGCCTAGTTGACCATACTAGGCATATTCACCTAGTATGTAATACCATCAACATGACTCACCCGAGATTAAAGGAATATAAAGTGAGCGTTTGGGTCACACCTTGTTCCTATACCAGTCGTAGGGATTACCGATTTGAGGTTATCCTCTAAAAGGAAGTGCTTCTTTTAGACAGGCCTCTCTAGAACAAAAACAAGTAACTTAACCTTTCTTGTCGCCCAAGATCCATGAAGGCAAGGGAAGAGGATACAGATATAAGACACTTCTAGTGCGTCACTTAGATTAACAAGGATTTGCAAAAAAGGAAATAGCTATTTTAAAGAAGTGTTGAAAAACACTCCTTCAAACACTCAAAAAAAAAATCCTTTCCAAATTGAACCTAATTAGCTAAGTTTTTTTTCTATCCAGGGCATCAAACACTCGTGATTAAGATGTAAGGCTCTTTTCATTTTCTTTGAAAAAAGGAAGAGAACTTGTAATGCGATTTTGTTGATTCTTTCTCTTAAAACATTCAAGATTTGCGAGTGTTCATTTTAAGCCCAAATTTGAAGTGTTTGATTGTTTCTTTTTAGAGAACCAAAGGAAATGTTTTGTTCAATTTTATCCTTTTATGCATTTGAGACTTTGTGAATTCTTTTTAATAACCCAAATTGAAGTGTTTGATTCTTTTTAGAGCATAAAGGAAATGTGGGTTGATTTTAATTAATCAAAACTATATGTATGAGATTGATGCATTAATAAGTAAGAATGTGCTCCCAGCAGGCAGTCCCATGCGCCTACAAAAAAAAGTTCCTAGTTAGTACAATTGCGTTCCCGCGACTCCAAACATCAATCCCGCTAAGTCAAACCACATTCTTGCGGGGTCAAACAACAATCTCGTGGGAGGTTGAATTTTCTTAAATGCTAATAAAAGTGTGAAAATAGCCTTATGGATTTAGAAAATATTTAAGGCACATTCCTAGCACTCCATCCTGTGGGTCTGTAGTTTGAAAGAAAAAAAAAGAGAAGAGGAGAAAAAATAGGGAAACTGCTATCAACCTCTATTAGGCCACAGAGTCACGGGATTGTGTTCCCGCGAATAGAGGTGGCATTCCTGTGGGTCTAGCCATCAATCCTGCGGGAGGACTAAAATGAGTTTGTGTGAAAATTGATTTCTGAATAGGTGGTACATTTTCTTGTTTTCACTCCTCCAACTTGCAAAAAACTTGAAAACTTTGCACAAAATACTCAAAGAATATCAAACGTTAGTTCTTGGGTTAGTTTCAATTAGAAAGAGATGTAAGAACATGAAAATTACTCTGAAAGTGGGTCCCATTAGGCGTGCCAAAGTGTATGCAAGGAAATAGTGGTTAAAAGAACACAATAACAAGTTAGAGTATTCAAATAACTAAAACCAAAAAAACATATATGAGTAGACAAAAAGAAGAAACTAAAACATTAATAAGCCTAAAATTATTCAAACCTCTCTAAACCAAGCAAGCTTCTCCTTTGATGTGTAGATTTCTCCAATGGATTGGATGTGTGCTCAATGAACATTTTTCAAGCATAAGTGGTGTAGAAATATTTAGGCATTATAAGGTTTTTTTTGATGTTTTTGTTCTTCAAAATGACATGGTAACATTACATAAGAGGTGGATGATTTGTGAAGGAAATGAGGCTCAATTTATAGGCAAATGAAGGCCTTAATGGATGGTTGAGATGAAAAATTAAGGAATGGTTTAGATGCATTTAAGAGAGAGCACATGGATTGTACTTATTCAAATGCCTCACATTGGGACAAGTGTCACATGGAGAGAGGGTTTGAGGGAATGTGAGAATATGACCATTTTGGGAGATGTGAGAGGTGACAAGATGAAAAAATGAGGATGAAGTTTGTAAAAGGGATGTAAGAGAATTTAAGGAAGACTTAGAGGGATACGAATGAGGACTTGAGTGATGTGACAAGAGGTTGACTTTGGGGTTAGGGTTGAGTTCTTAATCCTTGGATTAAGATTGTGCACATGCTTAGGGAGTGAGTAGGCTTAGGTTAGAGGACAAGTCTGATGATTAAGAAGATGTGATGAGAGAGAGAGAGAGAGAGAGAGAGAGAGAGAGAGAGAGAGGTTAATTAGTTAAGTGGGGTCAATTAACTAAAAAGAAAGGATTAGCATGTGTGAATGGGTTGAGTGGAGTTGGAACCTTGGGTTAGGTGGTTGAGCATGGTTAGTTTAGGAGTTAAATTTAGGAGCCATGTACTAAAATTGAATTAAATGGAGTATTTAATTCACAAGTGGGGATAAGAGAGAAAATATAAATTAAGTTAAATAAATAAACATATTCTTTCAACTTAATAGAGGAACAAAATTTAATTAATCATTAGACTATGGGTTGTATTTTAATAATTAATTGGACTATAGATGATTAATTGAGTTAATCATGCTAGGGGTTAACCTAAATTAATTAAATAAGTAAATAATTATTTAATCAATGATAATCTAGAAAACTCTAAATTTAATTAAATATGTTAATCAAATTTAGGCGTGCGCACACACACACACACACACACACACACACACGGGTAGTCCCAAAATAGCATGTCCTACTTTTTTTAACATGTTCAATTTTTCTAAAATTACACATTTTTTAGAAAATATGATGATTTAAGCCTTGAGAGGTCTCATTTGAAGGAGTAAATTGAAAATTGTTAGATGAAAGCCTCTTAGATCAAAATCTCTTTGGTATAATCTCTCTACTCCTCAGTTACACCTATAATTGAGTCTCCTAGTTTGCACATGTCAAAATGCTAACAAAAAATCACTTTGACATTAATTCATCTGAAAAACCCAAATACATGATGATAGTACTTGAATAAATATTTGCAATGATTATGGTTTTTATATATATTGAGTCTATTATGACTTTGTTTTTTAAGTTTTACTAAACATATATTGTTGAACCATTTAGCAACTTCTCTATTCGACGCTTCAAGAAAAATAGTAAATTACAAAATAAATTATGAAAAATATCTAGGAAATAGGAATTTATGTTACCTTTCCATCAATAAAAGAAAAAATGAATTTCAATATATACATATCAAGATAGAGAGATCAAAATGATCATATGTCCAAATTATAGTTAATGAAACTTCATAACTCAATAAACTCTAAAATATTCAACCAAATTGAACAAAACTAATTGGATTGCCTAGATATTGGTATTAAAAACCTAACTTAAAAAGAATTACATTCTTAACATTTTTAGAAAAAAATTAATGTTGACCAAAGTGAGTGTCACTCCTGAAAATGTTGAATTTTTAGACAAATCACTTTTTGAAGGAGAAGAAAAAATGGATACAAATCAATTCCAATTTTTTAAAAAAAAAAATTTAGAAAATAGAAACAAAATGCTAAAGTCGCTAGTTTACATCATCTTCAAATCTCTGAAAGGTTTTGTAATAGCACATATCCAAAAGTGATGTATATTTTTTTAGAATGTTCATTTCAGTGTCAAAGTTGGCCAAAAAGAGGGACACAATATTGTGGGATCACCAATATATATACACACACACACACATGTTAGCTGTACTACTTACTTTATGCCGTGTTATTTATATTATGTGTAGCCGATGGTACTTAGTTACTACCGAACGGTGGCTGGGAATTGATGGTGACATTTGGTCACACCCTTTTAGGTTTTATATAAGCAATGTACTTTCTGTTTAGAGAGAATATGTTGATAGAGAATATTGTAAATGTACTAAAGTTATGAATGATTAATAAAGACTCTGGTGTTCTTTGATCTATCTTATGTATTTATATTTATGTATAATGTCTACGCATCAGTAAACTAGGTTACCCCAGTGGGTAAACACTTGGCACTGCTGTGTAGACGTACTCAGGAAGGAAAACAAAATAAAATAAAAAAATAAATTGATGTGTTAATTATTGCCCTGTGGAGAAGTGAGAAAAGAACTCATTACCAATCAATTGAATAAAAAATAGAAAGAAGGAACTTGAGGAGGAACAAGCCGCTACAAAATCTGTACTCGCACAACAGCAAGTTGAGCGAAGGGAGAGATACAGAAGCTGTGCCAAAGGACTACCGAAGGGAGTAAGTGAAGGAGAGGGTATCAAGGTATCTGACTAAGAGGTCGGGAGAAGTGACGAGGAATGCCTAGAGGAAACAAGGAGCTTGTTCGGGTCCTTAACCTTAACCCCATAGATAGAAGCAAGAGAAGTGACCGAGGGGAAGGAAGAAGAGGAAACTACATGGAGGGAGGCTTAGGAAACTACTACCACCACAAGTATGAAAGTGACCAAGGTGCCAAGTGATCATAGTATCCCACCAGGACTAGACAGTTCCAGTAGTTTGAGAACATCAAGGGGTATGGTACCAAGCATTTTTTTGGTACCGATGCCAACAGTACCATCCCAGTCTGTAACACAACCGGTTGTACAAACACAGTTGGCACCTAGAAAAGTAAACATGGTGACTAACAAAGAGAAGCTACCAAAATTCCATGGAGATGGGAAGGAAGATTCAGTATGACATTATCGTATGTGTGAGACAATCTAGTCAGTGAATAGAGTCACCGACCAGGCAGAATGGGTGGAATAGTTACCCTCCACACTCAAAGGGGTAGCCATCGACTGGTAATCCGATGTGGAAAAAATAAAGGTGACCACTTGGGAAAAAATCAAGAAAGAATTCCAGAAGGAGTTTTGGCTCTTGAGGGATGACAATGAAATTGTTTCTGAGATATATGGTACCAAACTAGGCAAGAAGGAGACTATGCGGACCTACAATTGTCGAATGAAGGAGTTAGTTGAAAAAATGGAGAGCCAGCGAGCGGATGGTCTAAAGAAGATATGGTTCATAGAGGGCCTGAAATTGAACCTACAGAGGAAAATGAAGATAGTTCCCCCCACTTCATACAAATATGCCTTTAACTAGGTGATGGACTTGGAGAGAAAATAGAAGGCCTCCAGGAAGAAAAGAAGCAAGTCTTCTTCCGATGAAGATGATACCATGGATGATGACAGTAGCAGTGATGGCGAGTCAAAGAAAAAATTCATGGCACTCCAAAAGGACATGGAGAGAATGATGAAGGAGTTCAAGACCATGAAAGGGGGTACTAGCAAGGGGGAAGATGACATGTGGTGTACGAATTGCAAGGTGAGTGGCCATACAAAGGGGTCATGTCCCAAAATGAATTGTTTGAAATTTGTGAGATCATGGGCCATTCCACCAAGGAATGTCCATACAACATGAAAGTGAGGAATCAACAAGTTCTATTTAATCAAGAGAAACCATCTACATCGGGTGGGTATTGAGGAAACCAATGCAGTGGCAGAAGGGGCAATAACATCAACACTAGAACCAACACAAGGATTCGAATACAATATGAATCCAAGGGTTGGCGGGTGATCTAGTGCTGAGCTTGCAATCAATGGGTCCTCTTTGAAATGGACTACAACAAGGGTGACACCTCACAAAAGCTATGCCACTGGTGTGGTTCTAGAAACCACAAGGATTCCAACTGCCCAAAATCTAACATTAATATGCTAGGCTTGGATGGAAGCATGAGTACGATACTGACTGTCACCCAAGGGCAAGAAAAGAAAGCCACATATCCAGACCATCAAATATAAAAACAATGGGCATAGTAGTCTAGGGAAAAAATAGAGAAGATGATGAAGGCACAAAAAGAATCATGGGAGATGGCCACCACCTCAGACTAGAGGGAGGAGAAACAAAAAAATCTAAGACAATAGTTACAATTAGAGGTACTGGTGAAACTCCAAGACCTCCTTCACACCATGCCTCACTTGGGAATGACATTGTTGGGTAAGTTGGCCATGCAGCCAAATAACACATGTACAAATATCCTTGGAGGGTTTGAAATTGACCCAATGATACTTGCTCTAAACAATGGCAGGTACCTAATAGTCGTCGAGATGGGCATCCTTGGCACCGTCCTGGCAAACACTATAGTGGGAAGAGGGTCAGGAGTGAATGTCCTTCTGGAGGAGACATGGAAGAAATTTGGCAAACCAACATTGTGGCCCCCAACCTTCAACTTATTGGGTGCCGATCAGTAGGGTATCAAACCCTTTGGAATGCTGATGGCATAGTAGGTCATCATTGGCTCGCAAATATTTTGAGTAGACTTTGTGGTGATACCTTTGAAAAAGAAGGGTTACGATGCCATCTTGGGTCGAGGGTGGCTAGTCACTGTGAAGGTAAACCATAATTGGAATAAAATATCCTCTCAATAGAGAATGGGGGGAGGAAGTTCACCATCCACCTTCACACGCAGATGGTGAGCAAAGAGACAGCCTCTTCCTTAGACTCAGAATGTGACAGTGAGAACAGTCGAAGGGATGAAGGAAGGAGTTGTATGGAACCTAACAGAGAAGGTGCCTTAGAATTGGAAGAGTGTTTGGGAGATGATAGTGACTCCATGAACGGTCTATTCCACTAGAAAATAGAGGACTACGAACTCTTCCAACCAACATGCAATGTACTAAGTATCAAGGAAGAACTAAAAAATAATTCCCCTAGAGTACAGTGAATACAAAGAAGGGGAGGTGAAAGTAAGAAAACAACATAAGATGTCATCAGTCAAACCTATGAATTTGGGCAAGGAGGAGGGACCTAAGATCATTCTTATTGACAATGATCAAAATCTTGAGTGGGAGGCTATAGCCCTCAAATTCTTTATTCTCCTTCTTCTTATATACGGGACAATGATCGTGGTCCCTATAGAGTTTATGGTTCCTAGCCTTTGGGTCACCATCAAAAATAGACCCAAGGACAAAGTTCAGGAAGTTAGCTATGACAGGGCCATCCAGCTATGGAATCTCGATGTTGGGGAGATACACGAGGCCATTAGAAACTCCAAATTGAAGTCTCACCCAGAGAGGATGGACAAAGCACCTGAATGGATGGACAAAGCACCCGAATGGATGGACAGAGCACCCGAGGGGATGGAAGGGTACCCAAGAAACCTGAGAGGCTGACCAGTTGGATGACTAGAGAGGCATTCAGAAGGTAATTAGATAAGGAATTAAAAAAACAACAACAAAAACAAGAGAGAAAAAGAGAGACTATACGGTTCTGTATGGCCTGATACCATACGACCGACAAAGGAGAATGTGTAGAAAAAAAAATTCATAGAAGACCATATGGTTAGCATGGCTTAGTGAATGCATCCCTTACAGTAGGAAAAAATTAAATAAAGGCAAAGTGTGACCATACAGAAGAAGATCATACGGCCATGAACATTAGAATGCAAAAAAATAAAAAAAAGTGCACAATAATATCATACAGCTCTGTATGGACATACAGTTTATTATTTGGTTGAATCGATACAAGTACCATACAACACTTTTTGTAACAAGAGGGATAGCACCATAGGGAGGTGAGAATTAGATATTTTTAGGACCATACGGATAGTACGGTGATCAGACAACACCTCAACACCCACCACACGAACATACGAACAACAAAAACTTGGCATTTTGTTACCGTACGACCTTGGAATGTATGATTATTTTATGAAATCACTTAGCTACTGACACCGTATGGTCTAGAAAATAGAGCAAAGAGACCACACAGAACAACAGATCTAGTTATAAGGACAAGGGAAGTCATACGGTACAATATATGCACACACAAAAAGGGTAACTTCGGGCTAGCAAAAGACTATCAAGTATAGCCATCCACCATACAGAATAGGTAGGGGAGAGATAGGACATATGATCATTCTTTATCTTGAGAGGCCATACCAATGTATGAAAAGTACTAGGAAATTAGGATTTCAAAATGGGTCTATTTCAAAAATAAAATAAAATATGACGACAAATAAAGACTAGTTCACACTAAATAGAATATGGTACTGAAGGAAGAAAACATAGTTATTAGACATTTGGATAGTCACTGTAAGAGAGTATGACGTTGGAGAAAAATCACTAAAATAATGTGTGCCATGGACTTTTGTGTGGTTTTGAAGGTGATAAATTGTTTTGTGGTAACCCAATGCTGCCCCTCAACCCCGCCTAGGGTGCTTCCCTATGACCCCGCGGGGGAACGACCCCTTGACCCTACTGGGGGAATTTCCCCCAGACCCCCATTTTGTTTTTGAGGCACACTACAACATAGAGTTAAGGTTACCCATGACGTCAGGGTAAGTGTTTAGTTTGTTCCACTTGGTGAGAAATAAGTTTGAAGCTAAGCATTGGAGGGAAGCCATAAGCCATTGATGAAGATGGATTTGGAGGTTGTCAGCACATAGGTTGAGAAGATGATACCCGGAGATGCTATAGGCATTGATTGTCCATGCGGCAGTGGTGGCGAGAGCGATGTCAAGGTACTATGCTTTTAGGAGTATGTCTTGGCTAGACACGAGGCTATCATGGTGGAGGCACAGAGAGCTCAGGAGGAGCTGACCACCAGGTTGGAGGTAGTAGAGAAATACTTGGCTTAGTGTACCTATTAGTTGGGTGTAGAGAAGGAAACATGGCTATTGAGGACAAATTGGTTACAAAGGTAACACATTTGATTCTTGTATGTAGTGGTTACACACACATATATTACAGTGGAAAAATGTGGGAGCAAGGTATATGAGGGACTTGTCCACCATTTTCTAATACACAATCATAAAGAATATAACCCAATAAGATCAAATATAACTTAAGCACTAAGCGAGTGTAATGATCCTTTGTTTTAGTGATTGAGAATGAAATGGATTTTTGGAAAATAATGTAATGATGTAAGATATATGACTAAATAAGTAAATATGAGTAGTTTCAAGATAATAAAGACTGATTAAACAAAATAGAAAGCTACAGTGACTTGAAATGGAGACCCAAGAGTTATACTAACTTAAAAACTAAATTTGGATGTGATTTTTCAGGTACCAAATGCCCTGGGTATTTTATTTCCTAAGAACAAGAAGCCTTGGGAATTTTGATTCTAGGGTTTTCACCTAATTGCTATTGTAGACCTTAGGATAGATCCAATACATGTTAGATCAAGTCCCAATAGCAACACTACTTGTACTTACACAAACAAAATAAGAAAGAAGGTTGGATAGAGGGGTTTTCCTTAGAACAATACAATACAATGGAAAAATGTGGGAGCAAGGTATTTTGGGGACTTGTCCACCATTTTCTAATGCACAATCTGAAGGAAGATGACCCAATAAGCTCAAGTAGAACTTAAGCACTAAGAAAGTGCAATAATCCTTTACTATAGTGATTAAGAATGAAATGGATTTTTGGAAAATGATCTAATGATGCAAGATATATGAATAAATAAGTAAATATGAGTAGTTTCAAGAGAATAAAGATTGGTGTAAATAGAGAGAAAGATATAGTGACCTAAAATCGAGACCTGAGAGTTGTACTAACCTATAAACTAAATTTTAAGATGATTTGTTAGGTACAAAATTTCTTAGGCATTTTGTTCCTGAGAAAAAGAAGCCTTGGGAATTTTCCCTATAGTTGTCACCTAATTCCTATTCTAGACCTCTCGACGAAACCTATACTTGTTATATCAAGTCCTTATAGTAGCGCTTCCTGTACCTACACACAAATAATAAGGAAGAAGGGTGGATAGAAGGGTTTTCCTCAGTCAGTCCCCTATCTAGAACCAACCTTGAATTGAAATGAAAGAAATGAAAGAGTGTTTTCATATTGAGGAGGCTAAATCTAAAAAATAAAATGTATCATGCCTTTATAATGCAAATACCTCTTTTAATGTGATCAAATATGTTTATGCAATAGCTTTGACTTAATTCAAAAACCCAAAATAAAATCAAGAAAGAAAAAACATCATGTCATGGATGTTTTAGTTTGTCATAGTGTTGGATGGAGAAGAAGAAAGATGGAGATGTGGGTGTATCTCCTTTTTTTATAGAATACTCCTTCTCTAGGAGTTCAATAAGGGAAAGAAGCTTGATCCATAGAGAAGAAAACCTTGAATTCTTGAGAAAAAGTTTAGATTTTTTTTCTTGGTCGGATTATAGAAGGGAAATTTTGATTTTTTTAATCCATGTCCATGTTAGTTGGAATTATGATGACAGAAGTGTCAATGGCCATGTTCGTCATAATTCTGATGACAAATGCATTACTTACAAAAAGGTAATGTTTTCTCATTTTCCTATGAGCCCTTGTAAGATTGAGACTAGAGGATGATATTTGATATTGATTCTAAATGTTTGTGCAATTTCATTGGCCACACACAGCTTCTAGACACCTATCTGGAGATCCATGTGACTACAACTTTTTCTTCCTTGATTTCCATCATATCTCTTTGTTTTATGATTCATTTGGGTTATTTTTACTGCTTGTGTTAGATTTCATGTTTGTTTTGTTTACATACCTTCATCTACAAATGTCATTTTTCTCATGTGATTGTTCTCTTTTGCACACACATTTCTTGACAACTCCATCTATTCTAGGTTAACTCACCTCATATTTGTGTTTTTGGAGGTACAATTTATTGACCAAGTTATTATTGGATCATTTCTTGTGTATGTTCTTATGATCAGGAATATCTATGAGAACTAATTTTTTTTAAACACAACATAATTTATTGATTTTCCAAAGGCATCTCTGCACATTCATCTCAAAAATTCACAAAATACGATGGCACTTTAAATATTAGCTACATTGGGTTCCAACCTAGTCACATAAACAATATTTAGTAGGGATTTTTCTTTTCTTTCATTGAAACAATAACATTTTATAGAATTTTGAAGCATGCGATAACTTGACCCTTTTTTTGGTGGTGTTTGTTGGTAGGAAATAGGGCACAAAGATAAACTTGGAAACATTTAATGAAAAAACACTAATTCTTCTTCATTCATCATTTGTATTCAATGTTCTTTAGAGAGAAGGGATTGGATAAAGACACACTTAGATTGGATCAAGAAAAATTCTTGAGAAGAAAGCACAAATCCTGATAGACTAGAACAGACACAGAGGTGGCTAAGCATTTCTCGCAACCAATAGATTAGTAGTCCTATTTATAATCATGGTATTGTCCTTGAATTGTTTGTCCAATTTACCTACAATTGAAACACCTAATCATAGTTGAGTGCTATGAATTTGATCTAGAAAACAACCAAAAATATCTGAAACAAAATTATTGAAATAACAAGATATTTGGAATGACATTATGGAGTGGGAATCTAACCATGAAGTTTTATGCCCATGTAAAATGAATTTAGGAGGGAAAATAGTAAAAGGTGGAATTTTAGGAATAGGGAGATGTGGTGAGTTTTATTATGCTCACCAACTTTGCAAATTGAAATTTTATCACTATCTACTTCAAAATGGTCCAAGTCCATTTTTAGTTCAATCCATTTCTTCTATGCTTTAGTCTATAATTAAGACGTCTTCTTAATTAAAGAATATAAATTTCTAGTTTGTTTTTCCTTATTATTTGGTAGTGAGGGCTATTGAAGACAACCTAATTATATGTCAGTGCTTTTAAATGGAATATTATTGTTTATTTAATTTATGGATACTATTTGTGTCAAGAAAAATTTAGCATTATGTATCAAACAAAAAATTTATTCTTACCAATAACTTCTTGATACAAGGAAATTGTGAAAAGAACAGACACAGAGGTGGCTAAGTATTTCTCACAACCAATAGATTAGTAGTCCTATTTATAATCATGGTATTGACACTGAATTGTTTATCCAATTTACCTACAATTGAAACACCTAATCATAATTGAGTGCTATGAATTTGATCTAGAAAACAACCACAAATATCTGAAACAAAATTATTGAAATAACAAGATATGTGGAATGACATTATGGAATGGGAATCAAACCATGAAGTTTTATGCCCTTGTAAAATGAATTTAGGAGGGAAAATAATAAAAGGTGTAATTTCAAGAATAGGGAGATGCGGTGAGTTATATTATGCTCGTTGACTTTGTAAATGGAAATATTATCACTATCTACTTCAAAATGGTCCAAGTCCATTTTTAGTTGAATCTATTTCTTCTATGCTTTAGTATGCAATAAAGACATCATATCAATTAAAGAATATAAATTTCTAGTTTTTTTTCCCTTATTATTTGGTAGTCAGGGCTATTGAAGAAAACCTAAGTATATGTTAGTTCTTTTACATGGAATATTATTGTTATTTAATTTATGGATACTATTTGTGTCAAGAAATTTTTTGCATTATGTATCAAAAAAAAAATGCATCCTTAAGACAAACTTCTTGATATAAGGAAATTGTGAAAAGAAGTGCAAAATAGATCTAAGAAAGAGAATTTAAAAGAAGCGTTGATTTGTATTGTAGTGTCAGTGGGTATTTCAATAAATGGGTTGGATCTTTGAGATTGTGAAATAAGGCAAGGGTATAAAGGAAGTACCAATTTGTCAAGGGTTAAAGGTATGCATATGCAAAGGGATTATGGAGTTGTGAGGAGGATAATTATGATTAATTGGAAAATATTGTAAGAGAAGCAAGGAATAAATTCCAAGAAATGTGAGTGCATATTTGAATAAGTGGGATTTTGTTAGATTGAGTGGAGATTGAGGGGGAGCAAGGGGGGTAAAATAGACACCAAATTTATAAGGAATAAATTTACATAGCCTAATATGAATATGAAATCATAAGGGGAGAAAATTAACAGAAAATGGAAAAAAAAGTGGATTGAAAAACAAAACAAGTAGTGGATTTTAGGATCAAACTCAGGAAAACTAGTACGCATTGGTAGTCAATTAATGACCAGATCATGTGCATTTAGAAAGATAAAATGATAGTCAAGATGTGACATATTGTCCCTACAATTGTTATAGATTTTAATAGAGAAGTCATTTTTATAGAGGTGATCTTCACCCATTATCATGTTGATTTGTAGCCTTTTCTTTGAAGGCTACAATATCTTGAATCGAAATCAAGAGATGCATTGGGAAAAGACCATAATGTCTAACTAGACCTCTTAGTCGAGTGATGGCTATACTAGTCACCTAATCCATTGGTTTATTGCATATTTGGTGTTGATGGACAATTGTTGAAGTCTTGTAAATTGTTAAGAAGGCTTCAAATGTATTGAAGAATGTTTTGCATTTTCTGGTTGCCCATATATACTTTTAATGCTAACAAATTTCCACAATCCATACAACTTTATATTTTAGGCTTTTGAATTTTATTTTATTTGTACACAATTAAATCTGAAAGCACAAAATAGATAACATGTATTCTTTGTTGAGATTATTTGCTTCTCATGATGTGATATTTGTCCATTATAGAGTTTATTGGTGACCTCTTCCTCTAAGACTACAAGGTTCTATATCTATATTTGGAATTTTTGAGAGAACAAAATAGAAAATACCATACCTCTTAGTTCAATTACGATATTAGCAATATAATTGATTGCTCCATTGTGTTTTGGGATCAATGAGAAATTTTTTAATTATTTAAATTTTCTACAAAGATTTCAAAATTGTTCAGTATCATATCGTGACATTTTTTTAGTGTTACTAATGTAGAGAATAAGCCTTGAATCTTTCTTGTGGATTTCACTAATCCCTAGTGAGATATCCAAGTGAATTCTATAAACATAATAAAGTAGCTTAATCAAATTGTCTTTTTGTTCTCAAATCTCTTTCTGAAAGGTAATAGCCATTTTTATTTTTCATCTTGTATAGTGTCCCAGGTTCCTACAATAAGTATATTTGTTAAATAGTAGTGTTGAAATTGAGGTTATAATATTTTTTCTTTGGGTTTCATGGATAAAAAGATGCAATTTGTGGGACGACAAGGGGATAGTTATTAAAATAATACATAAAATGAATTGTACCTACATAATAAAGATGGATAATAAAAGAGCATATGTCTCTTTGTCATTGTAAAAAGTATTGATAAATGGATGAAAGGAAATATTTCTAAAATTCAACCATTTAACCAATATATTTATAAGGTTCTTGATATCGATAAGAGAGACTGAAAAGGCTCCAAAAATTGTGCAAAAACAAAGCCAAAAGGTAGAAGAAGCATGGATCATGAGCATGATGAGCACACAGTTATACATGGGGGTAGAGGTTGAATTAGTGTAACGATAATCTTTAGTTTTGACAAACTTAATACTATATTAAAACTTGATCAATAGTAATAACATCGATTACTCAAGAACAATAATCATACACATGAGAAAATAACAATTTACGTGGAAAGCCTTATAGGAGAAAAATGTGGCAAATTTTTTTCTTATATAATATCTTTTTATATATTTTGTAGGCTCCAACCTACTAGAGGAACCAACCCCTCATTCAAATTGCCACCTTATCAATGTTGCTTCTACAATGGATGATGGATAATATTTCTCTCCACAAATAGATTCATATTTCCTTATAAATATTTATGTATTCATGCTACAAAATCTACATTCATTCTCATAAATCTGTCATAAATGCTTCCAAAATCTATTAATGAATTCCATCCAATGTGCTTTATTTTCATACTAAATCTATTCAAGTGTCACTCTTCTTCCTTGCATTATTTTTATCCTTAAATGATTAGCCTCTAGTATGTTATACACCCTATCACCTCACTTCTATGATTATTCACAATTCCCTTTCAATCATACTTTACAATATGATCCTATAATTCTCATATTTATTAAAGGGATGTATGTATGTATATATCTCGTACGATCCTTATTTGATTCACTTGCCACCATGGGTAGAAAGTGTCACACACACATAAATAATGATCTCTCTCTCTCTCTCTCTCTCTCTCTCTCTCTCTCTCTCTCTCTCTCTCTCCAATAGTACCCTCTACGAAGCAAAAGAGCTATAGTCCTCCCATGCATCCTCATTTATCAAACCTTTAACCACAAGATACTTTTGTGACTACCCAACACCACCTTCCTTTATCAAACCCACCAATTTATTGAGAAGTTTGGTTTTCATCACCACCACAAGCACAATTATTACCTCATCCTTGAATAATATTATCAAAAAAATTTCCACCTCTCTTCCCCTCCTGTGAACAACATGGTAGTAGTTTGGTTGAATAATAATTTTTTTTTTCATTTCATCTACATTCTTCTAGAATATCATCAATCTCTCCAAGGAAGCATTGTTTCACATGCTTCCTATATAAGGAAGCTATTTCCTTTGCTTCACTAGAATCAATCAAACTTGTAATGAAGATCACTGAATTTTTTTGTGATTAATTGGTAGTGGTGCTCAATCCACAAAAAAAAACATTTTCAATCACATGAGCAGCCAGCCCATCGAAAGGAATGAAACCTACAACAATATTTTCTCAAAAATGTCACCAAGAAATGACATTTTTCTCTTTTGGCATATGATTCTAATAAGGACATCCATCACAATAGCCTCACAACACAAGTTCATTTGTGAAAACACCTCAATTTTCGTTGCTATTATATTACACCATATACTGGTGCAAGACCACCCATTGGTCAAAGACACCCATTCATGATTTTTTTTGGGTAATGACGTTAAAATTGTAATAAGGTCTTAAGGACCATTTAGGGATCAAATTGTCATGCTTTGGAAACATTTTGTAAGGCTTAAAGGCCAAATTGCTCTTATATTGTCATTTAGGATCTGATTGGTCAAAGTAGGTCAAATATTCTAAATGTGTGGGAATAAGGTAGGAATGGTTATTTTCATGTTTTAAAGCCATTATTGGAATATTAGTAATGTATTAGAGGAAAATGAATTCACTTGTTGACTAAATTACAAAATTAAAAAAATTGCAAAAAAGTTGCTTGAGTAACTTTTGCAATTTTTGGGAAAACTTGTACAAATTTGTATTCCAATGGTTGTGGGAGTTAGATTATGCTCATATATTCCTCTTTGGGTCAAGGAATGGGGAGTTTCTGAGGTTTTTTCTTTTCATCAATAAAATTACTCTAATTTTCCACATATTTTACGAAATAGTTTTGTTGTATGGGCTTGTACGGATTGGCACTAGTTTTAAATGTGTATGATTAGATATAATATTTAATATCATTTCATTTGGAATTGATTTCATGAATATCTATCAAGAATTTTTCAAGTTATAATCATTTTCTCTAGAATGGTCTAAAACCCACACAAACCTAGGGCTTTGAAGAAATGAAGCCAAAACGTAACATTCCACTGTCCAAAAATTTTGATCCTTGGGGTAATGTTAGGTTTGAAAATTTAATTTAAGATTATGGTGGTTTCAGAGTGTTCCAACAAGGTTGCTAGAAATGACATGCTGTCCTAGGCCTGGCATCTCAATGTGACAGGCCTAGGGAGGGCTAATTTGGAAGAAGACTGTGTTGCAAAACTAAATTTTAGAGGTTTGTGAACTGAGAGATGAAGAAATATGTGGTTTGGAGACATGATTAAATAGTTCCACGTGATGTTTTGGTTGGGTGAAGAAGTTAAGGAGTATTTTCTTTGTTAATTAGGCCTAATAGCCCTATTATGTCTCAGTGATTTGACTTGGTGGATCTCATCTTTCTAAAGGACTCCATACTGATTTTGTTGTATGTTTTGTAGATCTTGAAAGGTTGTTTGAAATAAGGTTTTCATTTCTCTTTGTGATAAGAAAGTCAAAAGTTATTGGCTAAAAATATTATAGATAGGGTTATAAGGCCTAATAAAGGCTAGTAAGGTTATTTGACCAAATTAGGGTGTTGGGTCTGTTTGAGTGATCCTTTCATATTGTATTTATTCTATTGTTGTGGTTTAAAATCATTTTAAATGTCTCCATATACACTTGTGTTAATTTTTTCTTACAACCCCATGAAACAAGGGTTTGGTGAAATTATGCCATATGAACAAATGTGTTGGTTGAAAAGTTGGGCTTGTGTAAGGAGTGTGGTTGGAAGTTTTTATTGAGCCTCTAAATTTTGTAGGAACCCTAATATTTATGTATTTGTTCATGTAAGAAACTTGGTTTCATATTTGTGTAGGAATCCTAGTTGAGGTCCTAATCCAAGTTGGGTCCATAAAATATGAAAATCCTCCAAGAATTCTAGGTTGTGAACCTTGTGAACAAGTTACTTGTGGTTGTTTATTTTGTCTTCCAAGCATCTTTTCATCATAGTGGCATCAGATCCAAGTTTGATTATGTGGGAGTAAGATTTGGTGTATGCAGGAAGAAGTTTGGGAAGAAGAGGCTAACACAATGCCTCAAAAGGGAATGAATAAAAAAGTGGCTATAAGGTTTCAAGAACTAGAGGAAGAGTTGGAAGTCATGAAGGCTGACGAAGAGAAAGATAAGAGGGAGGAGAGAAGAAGATAAGAAGATGAATAAGAAAAGGTAGCCAGGTAAATCAATGGTTTAAGGTTCAACTTGAAAAATTAGATTAGTCTAATAACTCCAAGGATAGTAGATGAGTCCTTTCAGATAGCTTTGAGGGTAGACGAGAAATTTAAAAAGAAAATTGAAAAACATGGTAGAGGTAGAGGTAGAGGAGGAAGAAATTTAATAGATAGAGGCATTTTTGGAGGGAGAAGTTAGTTCCAAAGGCCTCAAGGTGAGTCTAGACACAATGAGCATAGTGGGGACTCAAGTTCTAGATAAGGTTTGAGAGGAAGTAGCAAAGGGAGATTTGGAGGAATAAGAAGAGGTTTGAGAACCTTCACTAGTATATGCTACAATTAGAATCAAGTGGGACACGCTTCTAATAAGTGCCATGAGAAGCAGGCTTCAAAGTCTCATGGAGGAGAGGAAAGAAATAAGTTGCTTCCAGAGGAGGATACTCAATGTGTCAATGCAATAATTAGATATGTAGACTTAGAGTATGGAGAGAGTTTGATGATGAGAAGACATCTCTTGAAGGTAGCAAGTGTACAAGGAGAAAGTTCTATCCTACTAGACACTTGCCAAGAGGATTGGACCTAGCAGTGAAACTTAGGGAGATTATGCTAGATGTAATAGGGGTCATATCACACACACAAAGAGGTAGTTACAAATATATTACATGTTGCATCCTTTTTCCAAATATTTTTTCTAATGGATGATTTGAACACTTCTGAAATTTTCAAACAATGATACCTACAAAAAAATTAACACCACTTATGCAACAATGTAACTCTATTTTCTCTATGACATTCTATGACCTCCAATAATTCATTGGTTTGTTTAAATTCTATGTAACTTGGTCTTAATAAAATTTTAGCATTATTTTTTTCCTATAATGCCTTAGTCTTGTTATACGATGCCTTGGTGTACATCTAAAATATAATTCATATAATCTTCCTGAGCTAATGATTTCTTCTTAAGATATCAGATGATATTGGCCACTTTCCCTCTCCTAAATATAAACCTGGGAAGATCTTCAAGGCAATTGATGTTGCATATATATTCCTTCTTTGCTACTTCCTCCCTTATTTGGTAAATACCAATATCAATGCCATATACAGGCTCACCAACATGAAAATATTTTCCTCTAATAAGATGTTACTATGTCGAATGCTCAATTTCCTTGGTTCATTTTGCAATTTTTTTATGTTTAAGTATTTCAATTTTATATATGATACTAAAATATTATTTCATAACTAACATTTCAAGTTTAATATAACTAGTTTGCAGAAGACTTCCAACGTACTTATGATATTGTTTTTCTTACAAACCTCAAAGTTTTCATATGTAGCCTAATTTTTTTGCCTGTGAAGAAAGACCATGTTTGATAATATCAACAAAGAACAAAAAAAGGAAAAAATTGATAGATTTTACTCTAACTTCAAAATAAAAGGTGATGGAAAATGTTATTGTCCCTTCAAAAATTGTAAGGGCTTAAAGATGTGAAGAGTTCTAATCAGAAAATTTGAGAAACATTGTAGGCAACATGATCAGATTAAAGGGGGGAATGATTATCATCGATTGGTAAGTTGTTCATTATATTATTTTAATAATTTGTATAAATAATAATGTTGGATGATATCAATTTTGGTTACTGATCATGTTGTTGATATTCATATTTTTTCAGTGATGTCAACATATATATTTCTGTGGTGAGGAAAGACTAGCTACTTAACTGGAATGAGTGTACGAACACTCTACAGATGATTCAAAATGATCAAATTTGGATGTATGATGAACTTATTTCTAAGGTCACTTGAATTTATGTTACATTATGTGTATATTACAGTTCATTTAGTGAAGATTGGTTTTCTAGACTGCAACTATGATTCTGGACAGAGCAGGTCTCTGTGTTTCAGGTATATCTTTCTAATGGACATATTTCAAAACTTGCGAGCTTACGAATGGAGATCCAATATATGTTAGAGTAATGGGTTGTCTTTGATTGTTGATTCAAGACTGATGATGTTAGGGGTGGCGTGTATTCTAGAGAAGACCTATTTCCTGGCTGACTTCAGACATGTAGCGTGTAAAATTAATTGGGAGCATGAATTATGGATCTGGAAGTATATGTAATGAATTATAAATGTTGTATAATTTTCTTAGATAGCATGTGTATCTTACAAAGGATCTATGTAATTATTTGTATGATGGAAAGCCTTAATTGGCTGACCTAATTAATTTTGTATTAGGAAATCTTAACTGGCTGACCTAATTAGTTACTGTGTTAGGGTATATATGAAATATAAATTCTTATGGAGAAGTGTTAGAGAGAATAGAAGAGAAGGCATGTGTGAAAGTTGTGAAGCTTGTTGACTGCTTGATGCAAGTAGAGTTGATACTTCATTGGAACTAATCAAGAAAAGACACTTGATGGCAGACAGTTCTCTGATTGTGTATTGCTTTATACACTTGTGCGGATTGTAAATCCTTGAGGGTGGCTTTAACCTTCTTTGGGTAGTGTGCCTACTATTTCCTTTGAATCCTAATAGGGTCTATCTCCTAATAGGGACTATGTACTGTAATGTTGTAACAAGCTCCTAACATGGCTAATATCTTTTAACAGGGATACTATACTCTCAGTACATTATTTGTGGGTGTTAATTCCCACCAGGGTTTTACCTTTAATAGGGTTTCCTCAACAAAAAATATTGTGTTATGGTTTTGTCTATTACTATTTTATCATTTACATTTGTAGATTTGGTTTATATAGTATAAAGTTTAATAATCTATATCACAACTGATTCACCCACCTCTCAATTGTCTTATGGAATATTATTCCTAATAATTGGTATTAGAGCTATTGGTCCTCAAAGAGAAATTTTAATAGCCTGAGGTGATCTTGAAGATGAATTACTATAGGAAGGATAGTCCATAGCTTGACTCTGAAAACTTTGACAGTTGGTAGAACAAGATGAGAACACATTTTCTATGTCTGGTAATTGACTACTAGATGATAACAAAGAAGAAGGAAAAGATAGTGACTGAGGATGAAATAGAGAAAGCTAGTGATGATCAAAAGAAGCTATTTTCATGCAATATGGTTTCAATGGAATCCCTAATTAGTGCATTATCAGAAGGATAGTTTATTGAAGTAAAGAACTTGGACTCTGCACATAAAATCTGGTCAAGACTCGAAGTACTATATGTCGGAGACAAATTTACAAAGAAAGCAAAGTTACAGAAGTGGAAGAAAAATATGGAATCACTGAAGATGAAAGAATATGAGAACATCAGAGCATATGCACAAAGAATTACTGAGGTAGTGATGGGTATTAGGAACTCTGGAGGAACTTATAGTGAGGAAGAAGTTATTGCAAAGATACTCAGATCTTTGACACGTACATATAGAACCAAGGTTCAGGCTATAGAGGAGATCATACCTTTGACACCTAACTTCACCAGAGAGATGTTGATTTGAAACCTAAATACATTTGAAGCCGTGGAATTGGGAGACACTCTACCTAAGTTTGAGTCAGTATTCAAAGAAACCCTGCACAAAAGAAAAATAATCCCACCTGGAAATGCAAGCACAAGCAGTAATGATCTAAAAGAAGAACTTGGAGCCTATGTTGATGAATGGGAACAAATACAGGAAGAAGAAAGAAAGGTAGATGAAATTGTTGCACTGATTTCTAGAAGAGAAAAGAGAGGTAAGGGTAATTTTGAGGGCAAATTACCTTTGAAATTGTTTTCATGTAACAAGATCGGTCATTTTGCATCTAGATGTCCTACAAGAATTCCAAAACACAAAGATAAGTTTTTCAAGTCTAAGTTCTCAAAGGATAAGGAATGTTACTATGCTAGAGAAGTTATATATGATGATGAGAGTGGTGATTATGATGAAATTGGATTTATTTCTATTAAGGATGATGAACCTATGCATGAAAAAAAGAATTTGTATCTTGAGTTGAAAAGAAATCTGAATGGGTCATAGATAGTGGTTGTTCACATCATATGACTAGAGATAAAAAAAAGTTTGTGAGTGTGAAGAAACATGATGGTGGTGTTGTTATATTTCATGACAATACTCTTAATCTTATTATTGGAGTTGGATCTATTGCTTTGGATGGAAATACTAACACTGACAATGTATTACTTGTTGATGGACTTAAGCACAATTTTTGAGTGTTGCACAACTAGTGGACAAGGGTTATCAACTGAACTTAAAAAATGGAAAGTGTAATATCAAGGGAAAAACAAGAGACTTGATAGCATCTGGTAATAAATATAGAGGTAATGTATTTGAATTGAACACATCTGAAGCTTCTTATTTTATTGCAAAGGTTGATGATAGCTGGTTGTGGAACAAAAGATTTTGTCATGTTAATTTTGATAACATTGTGAAGGCAAGTATGACAAAAGCAGTAAGAGACCTACCTAAAATTGTAAAGCCATATAACACTATGTGTAGAGAATGTGTTATGGGGAAAGAGACTAGAAGCACCTTTAAGAGAAAATCTTATTCAGCAAAAGGGAAGTTGGATCTGGTGCATACAGATCTATGTGGTCCTACAAGAACAAGATCATACTATGGTGAAAGGTATTTTATACTTTTTTTTGATGACTTTTCTAGAATGATGTGGGTTACATATTTGAGAGAGAAATCTAAAGAATTTGACGAGTTCAAGTTGTTCAAATAAAAAGTTGAGAATGAATCTAGTTTAAAGATGAAATGTTTGAGATCAAATAGAGGAGGAGAGTTTACATTAGAACTATTTAACACATATTGTGAAGAAAAAGGAATACATAGACAAACTTCAGCTCCTAGAACTTCACAACAAAATGGGATAGTAGAGTGAAGAAACAAAATCATATTAGATGTTGTAAGGACTATGTTGCTAGAAGGAAATGTATAACATGTTCATTGGAGAGAAGCCGTTGGCACCATTGTGTACACATTAAACATAATTCAGATCATACAAGGTACAAATAAAACTCCTTATAAATTATGGTGATCACGTACTATGAAATATTTGGTATTAAATGTTATATCAAAAGAGATGATGAGATACGAAAGTTTTATGCTATAAGTGATGAAGGAATCATTCTTGGTTATTCCACTAAGAGTAAAGCATATAAATGTTTCAATCTAAGACCGATGAAACTAATTGAAAGTGCCAATGTGAGGATAGATGAGAAATTTCAAATTTAGGAAAGAATGTACGATTGTAGTTAGATAACAGAATCAAGAGAAGTTGCTGCTAAATCTGAAGGATCCTTGATGATAGAGAATGAGATTGAAGAAGAACAAGAAGAAGCTACAGAGACATTAAAGACACCAAGGTATGTCAAGAAAAACCACCCTGAAGATCAAATTATTGGTGATGCAAGAAAAGGCATGATGAATAGATCAAATGTTAGAGATGAGATCTGTTTGATTTCTCAAGTTGAACCCAAGATTACTGATCAAGCATGTAAACATGAGTCTTGGACTAAAGCCATGGAAGAAGAACTAGAAAAAATAAAGAAGAACAATACTTAAGAATTGGTTCCAAGACCTAAGAACAAGACTTAAGAATTGGTTCCAAGACCTAAGAACAAGAATGTGATTGGCACTAAGTGGGTTTTCATAAACAAAATGGATGACGGAGGCACATTTGTAAGAAACAAGGCTAGACTGGTATGTAAAGGGTACTCACAACAAGAAGGAATATACTATAAAGAAACATTTTCACCTATTGCTAGAATGGAAGATGTGAGACTATTCATTCCTTATGCTGCACATAAAGAATTCAAAGTGTATCAGATGGATGTGAAATCAGCATTTTTGAATGACGATCTAGAAGAAGAAGTGTACATTGAGCAACTTGATGGTTTTCCTTTGACAAATGATGAAAACATGGTTTGTAGACTGAAGAAGGAACTATATGGACTGAAACAAGAACCAAGAGCATGGTATGCAAGAATAGATAAACATCTACTTCGTCTTGGTTTCAGAAAAGGTAATGCAAATAGTTATTCGTATTTAAGAACTGATGAAGATGGTATCTTAATTATAGAAGCTTTTTTTGATGATATCATTTTTGGAGGCAATGATAAAATGAATAAGAACTTTGCTAAAGAAATGGAGAGTTAGTTTGAGATGTCAATGATAGGTGAGATGAATTTTTTATTTATTTTGCAAATTAATCAAAATAAGAATGGCATATTTATATCTCAGACCAAGTACCTTAAGGAAATGTTGAAGAAATTTGGAATGGAAGATTGTAAACCTATTGGTACACCCACGGTGACAAGGAAAAAAACTAACTAAAAGTGATGAGACTCAAATTTTTGGCAAGACTAAGTATAGATCAACGATTGGAGATCTACAATATTTGACACACACTAGACCAGATATTAATGTAGAGGGTTTGACAATCTAAAACTTTTCTTCACTCCAAGGTGCTTGTTTGACAAATCCAACCATCTAAAGGTTGTTATTTGTTGGATCTTCCTCCAATTAGGATCTCCAAGATCCTCTCTACAAAATTTTCCTCCAAGGTATAGTTGGTTTCTAGAAGACTCCAAGATTTCTAAGCTCAACTAGTCCAACTAGTTAACCAAAAGCCTAGTTTCCTACACTAAAACTCCCCCTAGATTTCCAATCCTCTACCTAGGATTTTATCACACACTTAGAAAGACTCTTAAAACACTTCTATACCAATTCTTGGTCATTCTTAATCCATTCCAACACTCCAAAACTCTTTACAATTCCAATTGGTCATTATTTTAGTAGGAGGCCTAATTGCTCAACTCCTAGTAGGTCTATTTTCACCGATTTTGGCCAAATGTTTCCAAAATATCCAAATGACTCCACAAAAAAACCTGAAAATATTCAAGACATCACCCAACACTATCAGTATCCAAAATGTTGACCTTTGAGAGCACCCAAAACCCAAACTTATTGCAGGCCCTAGATTATAGCCTATTAATGAGGCATGTGGACCAGTCAACATGAAAAATTGTTAAAATTATATCAAACCTTTGATTCACCTCCTTCCACCTTTTAATCCTTTTAGGATACTATCTAGTGCATCTAAAAATTCCACTAATTCCTTCCCAAAAGGTCATGGGTGCTCAATCAAATTCTTTCTTCTCCCTCTCCTGGCTCACCTGGTTTCACCATTCATCCATAGGGCTTCACTTTTGGCCTATGAAATCCATTTAGAAAACCAAAAATAAAATAAAAACCATATGTAAAGACCCTAACCCTACTTCCCCCATGTTTTTATTCAATTCCACTAGAGGGATTTTAGCTTACAACCATTTCTAGCTTGGTAGGACTGTATTATCTCTGTAAGGCCAATGATCTTCAAAAAATTGTAACTTAACACCTACTTAACTTTAAAAAAAACTATCTATTGAATAAGGAAGCTGAAAGAAAACACTAAACTTTCATGGAGCCTGATCACCTATGCCGATCCATACACAACCGTACAGTAGCAAGGATATAGTGTAGATTACACAAATGTAGATACAGTCATCCATACAGAGGTGTTAGAATTAAGTGTTTCAAACCAAAATCTCATTAACCTCTTCAAAGAATCAAATAAATTCTCATATATCAATCATGGGGTAGTTACATCAGTTTTAACTACATTTTTCCCATTCTTGCAAAAGTTGCTTGAGCAACTTTTCAAAGTTGCTAGAAACATTTTCTATTTTGAGCATTTTGACCTTGTTTGTCAACTTGATGATTGATGTTGACTTCTAAGACCATAAATAGGATATGTAGGGTCCTAAAACATACCTCTAACTCATATTTCACTAAAATGGTAACTTTTCACATTTTGAAGCCAAAATGACCCAAAATTCCTAATGAGCAATAAGGCCCTTACAAACATGAATTTAAACTATCATTGTATCCACCCCCTTGGGTATTATTCTAACACACACACAAACATCTAAAACAACCTTAAACAAAACCAACACATGAAATAGGGAGGTGCCTTGCACCATACTCCCCTGGACAAAATAATTCAAGTCCCTTGAGTTAGGAGGTCTTCAATGTTGACCTCATGTTTCAGAATGTCTAGCTCTATCATCCAAGTGGCCTCAGCTTTAGGTAGTCCCCACCACATGATGAGGTATATATTTTAGTTACCTTTCCTTGTCTTCTTTATTACTTTACAATCTAGTACACTTTCTAATTACAATGGATTTGGGGTAGGCAAGTCTTTCACCCAATCATCATCCTCGAAACATTAAAAATGGGTGAGATCCGCACATTAAGAGGTAACTCCACCTCATAGGTATTCTTTCCATACTTGTGCAAAATCTTCAAAGGCCATATCTTTTTCATCAGTAGTTTAGTAGGTTGACCCTTGGGTAGCCTTTCCTTCCTGAGATAGGCTAATACTAGATCCCCAACCTTGAACAAAAAGTCTCTTCTAGTGTGATTAGATTTGGATTTGTACTTCTCCACTTGATTTTGTAAAGTCTTATTGACTTGCTCATGCAACTCTTTCATCTGTTCAGCAAATGACTCTCCTTGAGCATTCCTCTTATCCTTCAAATAGAGATCCCTCAACTCCAACATCCCTCTAGGATTGACCTAATACACTATTTCCAAAGGGATCTTCCCTGTAATCCTATTAATGGAGTCATTATATTCAAATTATTCCTGCCCTATGAGGTGATCCCATGATTGTCCATGTTGTTTAGTCAAACACCTCTGCAAATTTCTAGGTGACCTATTCACTACCTCTATTTTCCCATCTGATTGTGGATGATAGGCTGAAGAGAAAGATAAGTTTGTTCCAAGCATCTTCCATAGGGTCTTCCAAAAGTGACCCACAAACTTACTATCTCTGTTACTTACAATATTCAATGGAAATCCATGGATCCTCACAATGTCCCTAAAGAATAGACCTGCAATTTGAGAAGCATCATTTGTTTCCTTGGATGGAATGAAGTGTGCAATCTTTCTGAAATGGTCTACCACCACAAATACACTATCATGACAACTAGGTGTCTTTTCTAACCCCAAAACAAATTCCATACTAAGGCACTCCCAAGGCCTTTGGGGTATAGTTAAAGGTTGATACAACCCACTGTTGCTACTTTGTCCTTTTTCTCTCTAAAAAATCTAACATTTCTCTACAAATATCCTAACATCTGACTGCATCTTAGGCCAATAGTAATGCCTATGCACCTGCTCCAATGTTTTATCCATTCCAAAGTGACTCCCCAAGGTGCCTTGGTGTTTCTCCTTCACTATGTTTTCCCTCATTAAGCACCGAGGAATACACATAAGGTAAAATTTAAACAATAGGCCTTCCTACAACACAAACTCATTGAAATCCACTTTGAAACCCTATTGAAACTTCACACAAGCCTCATAGGCTTCTCTGAAATCTTTTTTCCTCCTTGTAGAGGTCCTTCAAATCATGCATCCCTACAATTTACACTTTCATCTCTTGGATTGTGAGTACTCTTCTACTAAGAGCATCTGCAACCTTTTTGCTAACCCCCTTCTTGTGCTTTATAACAAAATTATAAGCCTGCAATGATTCTACCCACTTCATCTTCCTTTGGTTCAATTTTTCTTTTCCATTCAAGAAACTTAGAGCATGGTTATCAGTGTAGACCACAAACTCCCTAGGTAATAGGTAGTGTCTCCACTTCTTAAGGGCTTGAACCATAGCATATAACTCCAAATCATATGTGGAGTACTTTTTTTTAGCCTCTTTCAAGTTTTGAGAGAAAAAATCCATAGGATGTCCTTCTTGGCTTAACACTACTCTAATAGCCATCTTACTAGCATTAAACTCTACCACAAAGAGTTGGTTGAAGTTAGGAAACCTAAGAGTAGGTAGCTCTACAATCCTTTTCTTTAACATTTCAAACCCTTTGTTTTCTCCCACAGTCCATTCAAACTTACATTTGATTCCACCTTTTATGGTGTTAAGTATAGGGGCACACACATGACTAAAATTTATCACAAACTTCCTATACTAGGAGGCCAACCCATGGAAAATCCTAACATCCCCTATGGACCTAGGTGTAGGCCATTGCAAAATGGACTTAACTTTATTAGGGTTCATCTTCATACATCCATTAGCAACCACAAAACCAAGGTAAACTAGTTCAGTTTTGAGAAACTCACACTCTTCTTGATTTACCATCAAATTCTCTTGATGCATCTTCCTTAAGACTATCTCCAAATTGTTCATTTGCTCCTCTTTGGAGTTGCTAAAGATAAAAATATCATCAAGGTAAACTATTACAAACTTACCAATGAGCTCTTCTAGCACTTCATTCATGAGCCTCATGAATGTGCTAGGTGCATTACTTAGGCCAAAGGGAATTACTAGCCACTCATACAGACCCTCATTGGTCTTAAAATTTGTCTTCCACTCATCACCAGGCCTCACTCTTATCTTATGATACCCTGACTTCAAGTCCACCTAAGAAAAGTAACAAGAACCACCTAAATTGTCCATCAAATCTTCTATCTGGGGCATTGGAAATCTATATCTAATTGTGATCCTATTTATAGCCTTAGAGTCCATACACATCCTCCATTTTCCATCCTTCTTAGGTGAAAGTAATTTTGGCACAACACATGGGCTCAAACTCTTTCTTGTTAACCCCTTATCCAAGAAATCTTGAATTTTTTTTTCTATCTCTGCATTTTGACTTGGTTTCATCTTATATGCTGCTTTGTTAGGCAAATTTTCTCCACGAATGAGGTCAATCTAATGACCCACTTCCCTCATAGGTGGTAATGCACTTGACAAACCATTATCTACTATGTTATGGTACTTCTCCAACAATGCTTGTATCTCTGATGGCAAACTGAATTTCTCTTTAGTTTCCTCCTTTGGTTTTATCACTACTACACAAAAAAATCCTTTCTCTTTTTTCATGGCCTTTAGAAACTCTTTCCCACTCAATAAAATCACACTTGTCCCCACATTCTTCTCTTCATTGGATTTTTGCAATGGATCCATTTGGAACTTCTTTCCTAGCTTGGTGATGACATAATTATTCTTCTCTCCATAATGTATTGCTTTGACATCATACTACGATTAACATCCTAGGAGAAGATGGAATGCATCCATGGGTGGGATGTCACATAGGACCTTTTCCTTATACTCTTGAATCTCAAACTCAACCATAGTTTTCTCATCTACCACTATTTTTTACCCTTATTCAACCATGAGACCTTAGAGGGTGTGGTATGAGGTATCCTCCTTAGTTTCAATTTGTCCACCATCTCTGTGGATACTATATTCACAGTGGATCTAGAGTTTACTATCACTTTGCAAATATCCCCATGAGATGTACAAGTTGTTTTAAATAAGTTCTTTCTCTATGGTGGCTCTGTAGTACTAGGCACTTTCAACAAGGTTCTCCTTAACATCAAGTTCTCTCCATCCGATACTGGCCCTACCTTGGAGATGGGAGAAGTAAAACTTTGAGTGTCATCCTCTTGTACCAGTTGAATCCTTCTATCCCCCATTGAAGATGAGAAAGTATTTTAAGTACATATGCCCATTATCTGACTGACTTGGTTTCAGTTATAGCATCTTCTAGTTAAAATTGAATTAGATCTCCCTTGGGGTTGGAACCTACATCTCGGTGGTCCTCTACCTTTGTATCCTCCCCTTTGGAAAGATCCTTTATAATGGTTTCCCCCACCATTATCCATGGACTGATTCTCTTCTTGTCTATTAGGGCTCTGTACCCTACCAAAGTTACTTCTTCCTCTTTGGAACCCTCTATTATTTTTTCCACCTCTTCCCCTTTGATGGAAATAATTCCTCCTTCTAGCCTTATCCTCTGCTATTACGGCCATTTGGAAACATTTTTGCATACTGTTAGGAGCCATCATGTTAATCTCATCTTCTATCCCTTTCCTTAGCCCATTAAGGTACCTAGCTACCTTCTCCATTTAATCTTCTTGCCTCCTATCCCTTAGTCTTAGTTTATGAAACTCCTTTGTGCAAGCACTCAATAAAATTTCTTTTTGTCTTAGATTTTGTATCTTTTGATATATTTGGATTTCATAACTAGTAGGCAAGAATTGTGCCCTCAATCTGATTTTCATTCTCTCCCAAGATATTTTTTTTCTTTCCACTACTCACTCTATCATCCTGCATCATATTCCACCACACCAATGTAGATCCCTTGAGTCTATCCTTAGCATAGCTAACTCTCTTCTCCTCTGAGATTTCTTTGTAATCAAATTGGTTATCAATGGCTTCAAGCCAATCCAACAACTCTTCTCCATTCAGGTTGCCACAGTAATATGGTATGTGTTCCATGCTATCCTTGTTTAAAGACTTGAAGGCATTTAAGAATACCTTTTGTTTTTTTTCTATCTTAGGTTCCTTTCCTTTTTTTGATGACTCCTCAGTATGACTCTCATCCCCATCACTCTCATCTCCCCATTCTATGATCTTCTTTTTTCCCTTTGTCTCAGACATACTAGCCTTCTCCAAGAGGCTTTGAACCAATTCTAGTATGGCATCCCTACTCATTTCCTTAGGAGGCATGCTATCTAACTCTTGACTCTCCTCCCCTTCAGACATACACAATATTCAAGCTATTTTAGCTCTGATATCACTCTTATGTAGAGGGTTTGATAATCTCAAACTTTTCTTCACTCCAAGGTGCTTGTTTGAAAAATCCAACCATCCAATGGTTGTTCTTTTTTGGACCTTCCTCCAATTAGGATCTCCAAGACCCTCTCCAACATGTTCTCCACCAAGGTATAACTAGTTTCCAGAAGACTCCAAGATTTCTAAGATCAACTAGTCCAACTAGTTAACCAAAAGCCTAGTTTCCTCCACTAAAACTCCACCTAGAATGCCAATCCTCTTCCTAGGATCTCCTCACACACTCACCAATACTATTAACACAATTCTAGACCCATTCTTGGTCATTCTGCCTCCATTCCAATACTCCAAGACTCTTTACCAATCCAATTGGTCATTATTTCACTAGGAGGCCTAATTGCTCAACTCCTAGTAGGTTTATTTTCACCGATTTTGGCCAAATGCTTCCTAAATATCCAAATGACTACACAAAAAAACTTGAAAATATTCAAGACATCACCCAAAACTATTAGAATCCAAAACCTTGACCTCTGAAAGCACCCAAAACCCAAACTTCTTGCAGGCCCTAGATTATAGCCTATTAATTAGGCGTCTAAACCAGTCAACATGAAAAATTATTGAACTTGTCTCCAACCTTTGATTAGCCTCCTTCCACCATCAAATACTTTTATGATACTATGTAGTGCATCTATGAATGCCACTAAGTCCTTCCCAAAATGTCATGGGTGCTCAATCAAATTCTTTCTTCTCCCTGTCCTAGCTCACCTTGTTTCACCAGTCAGTCATAAGGCTTCACTTTTGGCCTATGAAATCCATTGAAAAAATGAAAAAGAAAACCAAAAACCTATTTATAGACCCTAACCATACTTCCACCATGGTTTCAGTCAATTCCACTAGACGGATTTTAGGTTAGAGCCATTTCTAGCTAGGTAGCACTGTATTGTCTCTGTCAGACCAACGACCTTCAAAAAAATGTAAATTAACACCTAATGAACTTCAAAACACACTATATATTGCACAAGGAAGCTAAAACAAAAAAATACACTTTCATGTAGCCCAATCATCTATGCCAATCCGTACATAGTCGTACAATAGCAAGGATATAGTGTAGATTACACAAATGTAGATACAGTCATCTATACTGAGGTGTCAGAATTAAGTTTTTCAAACCAAAATCTAATTAACCTCTTCAAAGCATTGAAACCATGCTCATATACTGAGCATGTGGTAGTTACATCAGTACTAAGTACATTTTTCCAATTCTTGCAAAAGTTGCTCGAGCAACTTTTCAAAGTTGCTAGCAATATTTTGTATTTTGAGCATTTTGACCTTGTTTGTCAACTCGATGATTTATGTTGACTTATAAGACCCTAAATAGGATATGTAGGTTCCTAAAACATACCTCTAACTCATATTGCACTAAAATGGAAACTTTTCACAATTTGAAGCCAAAATGACCCAAAATTCCTAATGAGCCCTAAGGCCCTTACAAACATGAAATTAAACTATCAGTGTATCCAACCCCTTTGGTATTATTCTAATACATACACAAACACCTAAAAAAAGCTTATAAAATACCAAAACATGAAATAGGGAGGTGCCCTACACCAGATATTACCAATGTAGTTAGAAATGTGGCTAGATATCAGGGAGATCCTAAAGAGACACACTTTGCTGCTGTGAAAAGAATTTTCAGATATTTGAAGGGATTAGTAGAGTATGGCTTATGGTATGAAAAATATGATGATTTTACATTGCAGGATTTTACTGATGCTGATTGGGTAGGTAATGTAGATGAGAGGAATAGCACAAGTGTTGGAGCATATTTCCTTGGAAAGAGGTTGGTTTCTTGGTTGAGAAAGAAGTAGAACTATATTGCTCAATCTACTACTGAGTCAGAGTATGTTGTTGCTGCAATAAACTGTACACAAGTTGTTTGGATGATACAAATGTTGAAAGACAATGGAATCATTTTCAAAGGACCAGTGGTTATCCATTTTTATAAAACTAGCACAGTGAATATGTCAAAGAATCCTATAATGCATTCAAAGACTAAACATATTTCCATCAAGTATCATTTCTTGAGAGAGAAGATAGTAGACAAAGAGATTAAATTGGAGTATATTAGCACAAAGGAATAGATAGTAGACCTAATTACCAAACCTTTTCCAAAAGATGATTTTTTAATATATGAGAGGCATGCTTGGGGTGATGGCCCCTCCCAGTGAAAACTAGATGATGCAGATGTACATCAGTCCAGTGGATCTCAAAGCTATATCATTCTCTGGAATTGATGTATGGATCTACTCCTTAGGGGGAGTGATGGAAGAAAAATACTAGAGTACATTCAAGTGATCTTGTACCTAGCTTATTAGACATGAAGATTCAAAAAAGCTATAGAATACTACAGGTGAATTATGGCACCCTTTGCCATTGCTGCCAAAGGGGGAAGGAATCTATGAGAAAATCCATACTATTTTGGGGAGATTTATGTTGAGGATATAGAGAATATTGTATTCAAAGAGAGTACTTTTGGGTTGATGCATATGGATTTTCCCATATGTTGCCATCAATGCCAAAAGGGGAGATTTTTGGATGATATCAATTTTGGTAACTGATCATGTTGTTGATACTCATGTTTTGTCACTGATGTCAACATATATATTTTTGTGGAGAGGATAGATTAGTTACTTAACTGAAATGAGTGTATGGACACTGTACGAATGATTCAGAATGATCAAAGTTTTATGTATGTAGAAGGATGTGTGCTGACCTTACTTCTAGGTTTCTTTAGTTTATGTTACATTATGTTGATGTTATAGTTCATTTGGTGAAGACTATTTTTCTAGTTTGCAACTGTGATTCTGGACAGAGAAGGTCTCTGTGTTTTGGGTATATCTTTTTGATGGAGATGTTTTAGAACTTGCAAGCTTACAAATGGAGATACGACATATGTTAGAGTAATGGGTTGAGTTTGATTTTTGATTGAAGACTAATGACGTTAGTTGTGGCATGTATTCTGAAGAAGACCTATTTCCTGGCCGACTTCAGACATGTAGCATGTAAAACTAATTGTGAGCATGAATTGTGGATCGGGAAGTATATGTAATGAATTATAAATGTTGTATAATTGTCTTAGATACCATGTCTATCATAGAAAGGGGCTATGTAATTATTCGTATGATGGAAATCCTTAATTGGTCGACCCAATTATTTATCTATTAGGAAAGCTTAACTGGCCGACGTAATAAGTTATTGTGTAAGGGTATATATGAAAGATAAATTTTTGTGGAGAAGTGTGAGAGAGAACATAAGAGAAGGCATGTGTGAAAGATGCAAAGCTTTTTGACTACTAGATGCATGTAGAGTTCATACTTCATTGGAACTAATCAAGCAAAGACAGTTGCTGGTAGACAGTTATCTGATTGTGTATTTTCTTTATACACTTGTGCAGATTGTAAGTCCTTGAGGGTGGCTTCAACCTTCTTTGGGTAGTGTTCCTTGGCAGTGAGCCTACTATTTCCTTTGACTCCTAATAGGGTATGTCTCCTAATAGGGACTGTGTACTGTAATGTTGTAACAAGCTCCTAAGAGGGATAATATCTTTTAATAGGGATACTATACTCTCAATACATTATTTGTGGATGTTAATTCCCACTGGGGTTTTACCTTTAGCAGGGTTTCATCGACAAAAAATATTGTGTTATGGTGTTGTGTATGACTGTGTTATCATTTACATTTGCAGATATGGTTTATATAGTATGAAGTTTAATAATATATATCACAACTAATTCACCCCCCCTCTCAGTTGTCTTGTGGACTGTTATTCCTAACAAATAAATCAATTGATGATGAGATCATGATCATGGTTATTTTTTATCATCATTTTCATATAGGTCAATCTGCCCAGGGCACATGTTATGGACCACAACAAACCAGAGAATGTGGATTTCCAAGTGGAGGAATATAGAGCTGTGAATATAGAATCTAAATATAATTATCTCATGGAGGAAGATGATCATGTAGCAAAAAACACAATTAAATATGATGGTATTGGCACAACTGATAATGTGCCAGAAAACACAATTTAAGATGATGGTAGTGGCTCAAATGATCATGATGATCAAGATGACCTTCATGTTGTTCATGATATACCTCTACTTGAGAAGGCATAAAAGCCTCTTTAGAAAGGCTCTCAAACAACTCTTCTCTCCTTTGTATTATTGTTGGTGAACTTGAAGATTATGACTAGTTTATCCAACATAAGAATCTCACATATGTTAAGGTATGTCATATATTTCAGATTTTGCATCTATTTAAGTTGAAATTTCATTGTAGTTAGTAAAGGGTGAATCATGTAATTTTAATATTCTTTATATTATCAAATTATATTTTTTGTCATAGATTGATAGGTAAGTTTTTATTACCACCATCAAATATTCTACCTCGCTCATAGCAAGAATTATTTGCCATAATGAAAGATACTAGAATGGAGTATCAAACAATAGATGTATCTCCCAATGATCATATTATATATCATAAATAATATGTATTTGCAATAGAATTACTTGAATGTCATATAAGTAGATATCAACAAATAAAATAACAAAAAGGGTTCCTCACAAGGTTCTTTGTTATATTCCTATTATTCCACATTTGCAACGATTAATAAGGTGCATTATCTTGGCACACTTTATGGATTACCATGCACACAATAGAAGTCAAGATGATATTATGAGAATGACTACAAATGGTTCTAAATTTAAGGACATAGAGAAAAAATGGCCACACTTTAAAGAATAACCTCATAATCCTAGGGTTTATTGGCAGCAGATGGTGTCAATCCATTTGGACAACTGAGATATATTTACTCGGTGTGGCCTATTTTTGTTATCAATAATAACATTCCTCCATGAATGTCAATAAAGAGGGAGCACATAATGTTGGCAATGAGTTTTCCAGGTATTTTTTCATTTAATAGTCATCTACATTAAATTATAAACACCACTGTAAAATGGTCATAATAACTATGTAATGATTTTGTTCATTCAACTAGATAAGTACCAAGTTAAAGATATGAATGTATATATTGAGCCTCTTATCGCCGAGTAGGTGGAGTTATGAAATGGTGTGACTATGTATGATGTCTCTAGACCAATAGGACAAAGACAATTTCAATTCTATGCAATGCTTGTATGGACAATAAATGATGCTCCAGGCTAATACATTTTTGTGGTAAGTTATAGTATTCAAATTGCACATCATATTTATATTTATCAAAATTAACATATTTAATCAAATTATACATGATCTTGTAGGAATCGAAAAAGGCAAAATTTGCATGTTTAGTTTGTGGTCCAAAGATTAAATATTGTCATTAAAATGTTTTACGAAAGTAGGTGTTCAATGAGTATAGACACTTCACGGAAATCATAAATATCGAATTACCAAAAAATATATTTTCAAAGGGAAATAAGGGACTACAACAAATCCATGAACAATGAAACCTCACCTATGGAAGTTGGAATATAATATAATAAATAGCGGAGGTAATATCCTTCCATTTAATGGTTTATGTTGTAATTTATATTTTGATATTATGTTTTGTTTACCGATGATGTAATTGATGATTTTGAAGGTCGTCAAGGCATTAATGACCACCTTCTAAAGGGACTAAAAAGTTATCCTAGACAATTTAGTATGTTTCCCTGCTAGGAGAAGTTATAAATCATGCATTTTTTGATGTTGTGCATATTGGAAAAAATATAACAGAGATATTATGGAAAATATTGGATGAAAGACGTCACAAAGAAAAAAATTTCAACATTTGTATTGACATTCAGATTCCAATCATGCAATGAAAGATGTTGTAGACACCTAAACTTGGTCAAGCAAATCAAACATAAAATAAAGTGAGAAAATCAAGAAAATCATGAATTAATTGAATAATCAAAGCCTTTGGATTAATTAAATAAAAATAATCAATTAATTATACAATTGATATTAATGAATTAATTGTATAGTTAAAATCAAATTAATTCCAACCCATTCAAGGGTGCACATGGATAAAAAAATTACATAAATCAATTAATTTAAATCCTTTTATTCCTCACCCACCACATGGGAAAATCAATTTCAACCAATTGGAATTAAGGATTGAGCTCACATGGATCAAGGCCAAAGTGATTCTCCATCACACATCTTGTGAGTTGCATCTTGACCACTCATTTTGTCCCCTTATTTGAAACCATCATTTAAGTTGTCTTAATCTTTGAGACAATCAACTCAACCTAACCCTAATCAACGTTAAATAAACTCTACCCCCTACCGTCTAGAAATCCTTTAAATAGAGGTCATTTTGAGTGCAAAATATTTAGCACACATTCATGAGAAAATCATAATCACTATAGGCATTTTGATTTGGAGATTCATAGCATTTTAGTTTGATTCAAATTTTAAAATAGTGATTAATGAGGAAGAATTTAGGATACTTTGAGATAAATAGGGTTAAATCACATTAAATAACTTCAATTTATCATTACTAGGACTTTCATTAATGGATGCTTAAGCTCAAAGTTGAAGGCATTATATTTTTTCATTAGTACACTTAGAGAAAAACATGATTTGCACCATCATTTTACTCTACACCGACAGACAGGGCACAACACTATCCGACGCCAAGGTTACCCGAAGACAAAAAGGTTAAAGAAACCCGACGAGTAACATGAGTGGTGCCTGATGGAACAACAAAGAGAGGAACCCAAAAGATATAGGGAACCTGATGAATATTTTAGTCAAGGAACGTCGACAGACTACAAGTTCAAATCGACGACCAAGAACCGACAGTCAGTTACATCTCGCAAAAAGTGGATCTGACTTTGCACGTCAGATAAATCACTGAAATTATATTTATAGCTTCTTGATTTGATTTTAAATCCATTATGTGTGGAGAAAGAAATGTATTCATTATTGTTTTAATTAGTTTTACTATTTTAAAATATGCAAACTAAAGATCAAGGTCAAGTTATAAACCTTGGATCTAAGAGTTAACATTGTAAAAATGTGAATTCCAAGATGGGTCAAATACTCATATAAATAGGTGACCAATCCATTGAGAATAGTTGTTGATCAATGAAGATAGTAGCCACAAAGAGAAAATAGTGACTAGACAGAGAATTTGTTAATCTCTAAGTTCTGTTGATGATTAGTGACCAACACTTAGTCATTCACTTAGGAAGTTTTAGTTGGTTATCAATGTGGCCAAGCTAAAACTATGAAAGGTCGAGCAACATTGTCGAGCAGTTTTCAATATGCCTAGTTACATTGCTGAGCCGAGTAAGACACATGGATGTTAAGTGCCGAGCAGGACAGTTTTTGTATACATGTCTGGAATGATACAAAATTCAAGGATAAGTGATCTGGCTGAATTGTATAAGCTTTTTGGGTTGACTAATGTATGCATTTAATATTCTTATACAGAGTTAGTTATGCATTTAATTGTTTTATCCTATGCATGACTCATTGTAAGCATTAATTATTTTACCATCAAGGCATGGATATCAGATCTTGATCGTTGATCTAGATCTTGCTATCAGATTTGAACAGATAGATTAGATTGCTTCTAAACACTATTTTGTAAGTGTGTGTGTATAGAGTGTGGCAACTATAGTTTCAAAAGTGAAATTCATAGAGGGTTATTTTGTTAAGAAGAAGAGATCAAGTAGAGCAATAACATAGTAAATAGCAGAGTAATGTTATATCGGATTATGAGATCATAGAAGGTACGGGAAAGAGGAGATCTGTCATCAACATAAGAGTAAATAACAAAGGATCAATACTTGAGACTTTCTAATCATTGTATCAGTATCTTACTTTCCCATTATTGTATTTACAACAATTGGTATTAGAGTAGAGTTCTCTAAAAGGTTACAATCAGCTTGAGAATACAGATCTTGAAATGGAGATCTACAAGATGGGAAAAGTCATTGAGAATCAAAAGATTGATATTCAGCTAGCACTACAACAACTTGAGCCTGCAAGACAAGAATTAAAGAAGTCCTTGGCTGCAAGGAAAGATCTGGTGAAGTAGATGAATGAAACTCATTATCAAGAAGAGGACACCACAAATCTATTTCAGAATGGAGATTCTATTGAGAGCAATGTAGCAATAACAGATCTACTGGAAAAGAAAAGTGCACTATGTGAAGAAGTCAAAAACTTGAAAAAGGGACAAGAAGCCCAATCAATAAGAATGTGTGAAGTTGTTGAATAGAAAAAGAAATCTGAAGATGACAAGGCTATGGAAAAAGAAGACAAGAGAATGATGACTATCAGACTTGATGAAAGAACACATGATGTGCAAACAATGACAGTCAATCAAGTGGACATGGAAAATCAACTAGTACTTATAAATCAGGAGATAAGTAGGAAAGACTTGGAGATTATTAATCTTAGATCTCAGAATAGTCAATTGAAAGATGAATTGAGATATGAGAAAGAAATCAATAATAGAGTGAATGATTTGAGTGCAGCTATGAGCTACTTTGAACAACTGGTGGAAGCATCAAGAAGACCTAAATATTCTTCTAGATTAGGTCACAATGGAAAACATACAACCACTAAAGATGGAGAATCATCTAAGATAGGTGAAAGAAGGCATGCAAAGCCGAGAAACAAAAAACCTATTTGTCACCACTATGGAAAACTAGGTCATACAGTAAATATTTTCCAAAGCAAGAATGGGAAGTCCATTCTGAAAACTAACTTTAATGGTTACTGCTTTAACTGTAATAAGTTTGGACATCAAGCACATGAATGCAAGACAAAGGCAATAAAAACACCTAGAATCAATGGTAATTTCTATAACCATCACAAATATGGTCATAAAGCACAAGATTGCAGATCTAAAGGTAAACAACAGTGGACATCAAAGGTACAAGAGAAATCACCAAGAAAAGGAAATACTCACAATTGGGATTACAATACATGGCATAGTTTTCATTACTGTGGTGAGTATGGAAATGTTCCAGAAAACTGCATAAGGACACACTTCAGAGGTAAATCTAAAAGTTAGATGAATGGAAGCCTAGTTTGTCATAGTTGTCTAAAAATTGGACATACAAGGAAAGATTGAAAAACTAGAGTACCTACTCCTACAATTGAGCAAATTAGGGAACAAATGAACAAGACATGGGTTAAGAAGTCTGAACCATGCAGCAGTGAAGCTAATAAATCCGAGGTCACCCAATCCAATGGATCATGTGATGACATTATCTCCAACTAAGAGAAAGAGGTATGTAAGGAACTATATTTAAAATTCTTATCTTACATCAATTCCTAACATAAAATGTATAAAAGTCCATATTTTCATATGTTAAGATGCACCAGGACATATCTTTAAAGACAAATGCTAAGATGAGTCAATTGCACTAATAGGTGCCGAGTACTAATCATGGACACTAAAGCCGAGTTCTTTAGTGAGTGCTGAGTTTTGTTGGCCGAGTAAATTTTGTGAAGGTTGAGTTTAGTGAGCCGAGTGGGATGCAAGTTGTGTTAAAGCTGAGGACAGCTGACTTGCACTAACTCAATGGGTAGAACATTCAATGCTCACCTACCTTGACCTTTCAAAGCTTATAAAGGATGAACAATCAATATTTTATTTTTACCTTGCAATTTTTACTGTTTAACGGAGCGATTGAAGTAATTTGCAAAATTGATCTTAATTGAGTTTAGCATCGAAGATTCCATTAGCGTGTTGTCGGCAATCCTAAGGTTAATAGTGAATAGTATGAAGAGCTAATTGTTGAGGTACTTTTTTTTACATCCTTCAAACCCTAAATTTCAAAATTATGGCTGCAAGTTCTTCCACACTAGCTAAGAGTATAGAGGCAGAACTAGAACAAATTCAGTTGATATGGAGTGATGAATGTGAACCTCTCAACTTTTGAGCCATTCCTGAAAGTGTGATACAAAGTGATTTAATGGGAGCCCTCTCATCCATTCCACCCAAGGTACTCATGATTCATGATGTTGGATCATGTTATATGGTTAAGATTGGAGAAGTAGGAGATAGTGAATTAAGGAAATCCTACAGTAAATTATGTGATAATGGAGTTCTGAAGGCAGAATTCAAACATCTAGCCAAAAAAGGGTTAGCCCATGCCCTAGATTTTCCCCAAGGTTTCAAATATGAATGGATAAAATTTATCCTTAGCCAAGTTTATGACATGTGTATGTGGTTAGATAATGGACCAGTCAAGATCACTAAAAGTATGATTCATAGAGTGACTGAATATCCTGTAGTTAATGGAAAACAGACCATGAGGGATAAAAGAAAAGAAGAGATTACATTGAAAACTAGAGCAATATGGAATGATAGAGGTATGACTATCTCTACAATTATTGACCTAGAACTTGATTTTGGAGTAAGGGTTATAGCACATAAGTTCTATCAATCCATCATATTGGATAGTGTTCCTTGTACAGTAGTTGATCAGGCATGGAAAATTGTGAAGAAGAATCACACATATGATCTTTCCAAGCTACAACAGACACAACTAGACAATAAACTAGCATCAATCAGAAAGGCTAAGATCTGATCATGTAAGTTTTGTTCTTTACTAGTTTGTATATTTTTCTACATTCAAGATACATTTCCTACACTGGGAAATATTGTTTGGAAAAGGATAGACACATTATAGTTCATATTAGTGAATGTATAGAGAAATTAGGGAGTAACTTCAATAGCATTATGGGGAGCTATTTTGAAAAATTAAAGAAGAGAATGAGATTAAGGACTAGGATTCCTAAGTCACTAGTGGAGAAGCACTATGAGGAAATCTATTTTCTAGTTGATACAGATAATACTTATATCAAGGCAGTGACTCCTAGGATAACATGCTTAGAACCATTTCCATATGAAATAAATATTGATGAAGCATCAGCTACCATCACTGCACTCCTAGCTAAGGCAATTGATACTACAACAAAGATATTTGGAAATTTTGATGAAGCTAAGGCTAAAGTTTCAAGAAGTTTGAATGAAGGAACTATGGAGAGAAAAAGAAAGAAGATTATTAAAAACTTGATGAAAATGGTTGGCTTAGGTAGTGATGAAGAACTTGAGGATGCACCTTTAGGCCTAACCACTAGACAAGGTGAGGATATTTATACAAAGGAGGAATTCAGTGCATCAGAAGAGGTTACTAAGAAAGCTAAGGGAAAGAAACCATCAATTGTCATAGTAACTAAGAAGAGCCAAGCCAAACCTAAGATAACACCTCCTGCAGCTAATCATTTGAGGACTAGAGCATCTACTGTTACTTCCCCAATAGAACTACAAACAAAAGTATATGGTAAAATGAAATTTGTAGAAAGTAGTTTTGGAAAGGAAGCAAAGGTTGCTCCTAAGACTGAGCCGAGTAAGCCAGCAAAGAGACCAAGAAAGAGATTAAATTTGGGGACAAATAGTGATGAGGAGAAGACAGAAACTGATGAACCCAACAACATACCTAAAGCTCAATTCAAGAAACCAGCAAGTATTGATGAGGTATGTGATACTTTGAGGAATTCAGTAGGGTTAGCAACATTTAAGTTCATTAAGTATGAAAAGTTGAAAGCAAGAGATAGACACAAAGTATAGGAAGCACTATTGGACATGATGAGTACTTTCAAATTAACTCCTACAGAGATAGGAAATCATGTGCCAGATGAACTTTCTGATTTTCTACCAAGCAAATGGGAATTTGTACTATCCATAGAAAGACAAATCAGGGAAGGAACACTATCCCAGGTAATACCTGAGCTCACCTCAAAAAAAAGAGTCAAATTCATTGAGGAATACAAGAGAAGATTTGTTCCTAAGCTCAGAGGCTATGCTGTTCTAAAAAATGACATTGAAGGTGTAGTACAACAGAGCATAAGGATTTGGAAAGAAATCTTTGGACTACTCATTCCAAAAGATAAGAAATCTGGTGAGGGGACATCTGAGAAAAAGAAAAAAGAAGTTGAAGTCAAGACTACCCCTAAAAAAAAAATACCTAAAGATCAAATTGTAATTAAAAAGGACAAAACCAAAGATGCATTAGATGCAATAAACTCCGTTGATCTGACTGCAGACAGTCCTATGGATTATATACTTGATGATCCAAGCAATTTGAATGCTGAGGAAAAAGAGATGCCAAGTGGTAAAGACACTGATTCACCTATTAAGGCAACTAATACTGAAGAAGAAAAGTCCACAACATCTGACGAGATACTTGAAGTTGTCAATGATCAGAAAGGTGAAGGACAACAACAAAAAAAATGAACAAGAGGTAACTTCATAGAATCCACCTATTTTAGAGATTGTAAAGATAGTTTTAGATTGTGGAGTAGAAATAACAGATATTGTTGATAAGCCTAAAGAAGTAGAGGCAGTGCAAGTGTTGGTTGATCTACCATACTCTGCATCATCCACTCCCACTGGTTCTAAACAAGGAGTATGTCAAAACCCTAGATAATATTGATAGAATTAAAAGAGGCATTAGATGTTGACACTATCAAAGGGAAATATATTATGATGCCGAGCATAAGTTCTCTAGAATTGAAGAAGAAGAAAATCTTGAAGAAGTCTTCGATTTTAGATGTAACATTAGATGAGGTCATTGTCATTCCACAATGGAATCCCAATGAGTTATCTTTTGAACAAATAGGGACTCTTCAAGAATTTCTTAAGAGGAAGAAGAGATAGGAAGAGTTGAAGATTGAACAAAAGCAAAAGTAGGTGTTGCATGACATCAAAGACATATTTACAAAGGCTTTTGACTTAGAGGATGAATTGCCTCAAGCTCCAATCATTGATTAGCTAGTAAAAATTGTACAGAAAATAATAGATGAGGACATAGACAGCAATGAGAAGCTTCTACAATGGTCCCAGAGAAGATTTGAGAGCAAATTTCTAGAGAAAATCTCAGAAGAGATAGCAACTAGACAGGTTGAACTTTTTATTCTTGTAGAAACTTTAGAGAAAGTTACAGCCAATGTTTACTCTTTCTATAATAAATTATGTGATGTTGAATTTTTCACAAGGATAATCTACAGCTTGTTGAGAAGCTACAGTTAGATTTAAGATCAACTGGTACTACTTTGGGTAGAGATACTACATCTAGTTCTTTACATTTTAATAAGTTGATAAATGCACAAAGGAGAATAGCCAAGCTTATGGCTAAAGATGGTTGAATAAGGACCAATTTGATAACTATTCAGACAAGCTTGTTGCCTCACTTGGAGGTAATATAGAAGGAACTTTCAAAAGCAAAGGAGTTATCACAGAGCACTACAAATTTATCTATTGTAGAAAGTTTAGTGAGTCTAGCTGCCGAGCTAGAAATCAAATTGGAAGTTATGAAGATTGCAAAGGAAAGCTGGGATACCACAGTTGAATCCACCCTATAGCTTCATAAACAATTTTTGGATAAGTATAGCTGAACCCTTCCAACAATCAATGACAAAAACAAGAGGGAAGTTAGTAAGGAAGTTGGCAGTTAGTACGGAAATAATTTAAGGAAGTATGAAAGGATACATTAGTACAACATAGGTACACTTGTATATAAATTTTGAAGGCATATAAACTTTTTGTATGAATTATTTTGAGTATATTCCTAGGGGGAGTACTTTGTGTACTTAGGCAATATTTTTGATAAAATGAATGGACGTAATGATAAGTGTTTTTTCCACTAATATCAAAGGGGGAGATTGTTAATCTCTAAGTTCTATTGATGATTAGTGAACAACACTTAGTCATTCACTTAGGCAGTTTCAGTTGGTTATCACTGTGGCCGAGCTAAAACTATGCAAGGTCAAGCAACATTGCCAAGCAGTTTTCAGTATCCCTAGTCACATTGCCAAGCCGAGTTACATTGCCGAGGCGAGTAAGACATAGGGATGTTAAGTGCTGAGTAGGATAGTTTTTGTATACATGTCTAGAATGATACAAACTTCAAGGATAAGTGATCTGGCCGACTTGTATAAGCTTTTTGGGCTGACTAATGTATGCATTTAATATTCTTATATCGAGTTAGTTATGCATTTAATTATTTTATCATATGCATGACTCATTGTAAGAATTAATTGTTTAACCATCAAGGCATGGATATAAGATCTTGATCATTGATCTAGATATCGCTATCAAATCCGAATAGATATATTAGATTGATTCTAAACCCTATTTTGTAAGTGTGTGTGTATAGAGTATGGAAACTACAGTTTCAGAAGTGAAATGCACAGAGGGTTATTTTTTTAAGAAGTAGAGATCAAGCAGAGAAATAACACAATGAACAACAGAGTAATGTCATATCAGATTATGAGATCATAGAAGGTATTGGAAAGAGTAGATTCATCATCAACATCAGAGTGCATAATGAAGGATCAATACTTGACACTTTCTAATCATTGTATCAGTATCTTGCTTTCCCATTATTGTATTTCCAACATCATTCATACAAAAGGACACAAATAGAATCATATTAGTTTTCAAGAATAGAACAACGGCTATTGACAAGTAGAGAAAAGGTATTCATCAATCACTTAAGGTGATATTATTATTGTAAGGGCTTTAACGGATCTGTAAATTAGAAATAGTAGATTGCATACAATTAGGTCAACATTTGTACTCATTCTAACAAGTGTATTACACTAATGAAATCCTTTTAAGGAAGGTGGGCTTAACCATCCTATTGTAAATCTCATAACTGAGTGCACACTTAAATTAGTGTTGTTAAAGCTCTTAACAGAGTATATCTTAATAGGTCTCCACCTTAATACTCGTAATGGGGTAGATCATCAGAAGTGATCAAATTGTAAGCCTTAACCAGCTCCCTTCCATTATGAAAATAGTGAAGTTTTGTGGGTGCCATCCCCATCACACTTTTTAATTCCTAACACAAGTTTTCTGTGATACTATATCTTTTGTTATGTATTTATCATTTTCATGAATGTTTCTATGACTGTTGAAAACTATTAAAGATTGTGAACAAACAATACATACATAAGAAAGAATAATAGTAATGGTTGGTATTATAGAATTGAATGATTACTAATGATGAATTGTAAAAGGTGTTAAAAGTTTTAGAGGTATTGATTCACCCTCCCCTCTTAGTACTACTTCCCAATAATTCCAACAATTGGTATCAGAGCATAGTCTCTTCTTGAAAATCTTAAAGGCTTAAGAGGAAATATCATACAATGGAGAAGTAAAAACTTGATAAGAATATTGAGAACAAAAAGCTTGAGATACAGAAGTTCTATGAATAGTATAAAGAAGCAAGAATCAAGATGAGAGAGCTTTTGGATGAGAGAAAAGGTATGGCTACCACAAACAATGAAAAATACTATCAAGAAGAAGAGATTCCAGATTTATTTGAATCTATAGGATTAAATGCAAGTAATACATCAGATAAATTAGAAGAGAACATCACAAATCTAAAGGAGATCAATCAACATCTAAAAAATCAAATAAAGATGTTGCAAATAGGTAAAGAGACCCAGATGGTTAGAATTATTGATGTGATGAGTTCTGCAAGACAAGCTGAAATAGAAAGAACACTTGCCATTGATGATAGAAGGAATATTTCAGAGAAACTACAAGAAAAGGAAACATAGAATAAAATAGAATAAATGTGGAACTCATTGAAAGAATGTAGATTATTGGTGAACTAAGAGAAGAATGAGGTTAGAATTCAGCAACAACATACATATTATGAAAAGCTAAAGCATGAGGTTAGAATTTAGAAACAACATAATGAGATTATCAGAAAGGCTGAAGAAAGAAATAAAATAATGGATGATTTTCTTGAAGGACAACGAAGAGTCAACAACAACAATAGTATATGATTTACCAAAAATGGAGAATCATTAAATCCAAAGAATATCTATGAAAATCCAAGACCAAGAAAGATGACATGCAAACACTATGGAAAACAAGGGCACACATCAAATGTATGTAGAGGTAAAATGAAATGTACTCCTAAATCTACACCTACATCTTCATCCATAGGATTTTTTTATAAATGTAACAAAAAGGGACATAAGGCTTGTGAATGCAAGAACAAGATAGAAAAGCCAAAGAATGAAACCTACATGGACAAATACTATCCTACATACAAGATGAATGGGAACACATATGAAGAATGATGGAAAAAGAAAAATCAATCATGGAAGCCAAAAGGTAAAGAAGTTCCTTATCAACCAAAGAGAATCGGTAATCAATATGGATGGGATTACAACACTTGGACAAACTATACAACCTGTGGTAGATATGGTCACAATGCTTAAAACTACATAAGAGAATGGACCAAAATTTCTAGCGGCTAGTCAAACCCCATAATGGCATGCTTACACTGTCATAAAGTTGGTCACCTCAAGAATGATTGCAAAGACCGATTGACTGAAACAAGAACATATCCCAATGGAAATACCATTGAAGATATCCAAAGGGCAAGAGACAAAATGTGGATAAAAGCTTCAAGCAATGATGAAGATAGGAAAAGAAATGCAAATGGTGACACCCCATCCAATGGATCTAGTGACACCACCAACCCCACTTAAGTTGAACAAGTAAGTATGGAACTACACTATACCAAGTCATATTTTGCATCAGTTCCATTATACAAATTGATAGATAGTCAAAATCTGCATAAACCAAAGATGCATATCACTTTACTTGTTACAAATCTAAGAATGCAACACCATCGGTAAACACTTACCAAAAATCATCGGTGAACATAATAATGAGTTGTTTACACTTACCAGAAATTATTGGTCAAACTAATAAAAATGCAAAATTACCAATGTAACCTGACGCCTATTCGTAAGAAAGTAAAGTTTGGAAGTTGTCATGACAGAATACCGATATCCGTAGGTAAAAATAAAGTGGTTAACAACTGACCAAAGTATCATGTCTTCACCGACAATGATTTGAAAAATCCTGCTGATTGATGACATTATTTTTCCATTAGTACACTTAGTGTAAAACATTGATAGAGATCACCGGGAGATTACAAGCATTACCAGCAAACAAAAAGCATACCCAACAGAACACATAGATCATGAAAATTGCTAAGTACAGAATTGTCAAGCATCACTGGCAACCATAAGCATCACCAGCGACACAATTTTTAGAACTAACCTGACACGAATAGAAAAGGCATACCCAATGACAAGTTCAAGAAAGGAACACCGACGACCAAGAAAACTGACCGTTAGAACTAACAGTCAGTTAAAGAAATTGCAAATCATGGATCTGGTTTTTACACGACAAATAAAACAATGTAATTATATTTATAGAGTTTTTATTTGTTTTAAATCATCACTTGAGGGTCAAGCAAGCTTTATGTAAATGTGTAATGCAGCCTAATGGATCTAAAATATACCTAACTAAAGATCAAGGTCAAGTTGTAAACCTTGGATCTAGAGTTAGCTTGTGATGCATGATTCAAGAATTGAACCTAATTTAGTATAAATAGATGTTCAAACTTAATTGTGAGTTATGAATTCATTATTGTTGATAGCCATGAAGAGCATCTAAGGAGTAGAAGGTAGAATTCATGCATAGGTTAGAAATAGAATACATCAGTTATCAAGAACACACAGAGGCTACCGATAAGCAGATAAAGGTATTATTCAATCATGGAAGGATGATTACTAATATGTATGAAGCTTTATAGGATCTATCATCAATAATTGAAGATTCCATATATCATCAGATCAAAGACTTATGTAGTTTCATTCTAAAAAGTGCATCACATCTAAAATCCTTTTGTAGAAGGTGGACTTAACCGTTCTTTACAAATCTTTTAATAGAGTGCACACTTAATAGTGTTGCTAAAGCTTCAAATGAAGTAGATCCTAACAGGTCTCCGCTGTAATACTCCTAATAGGGCTGGTCATCAGAAGTGACCAATTGTAAGCCTTAATCGACCCCTTCTTATCTGCAGATAGTGAAGTCTTGTGGGTAACAATCCCCACCATAGTTTTTACTTCCTAACAGGAGTTTTCTACTATATCATATCTTGTGTTATGTGTTATCTATTTTCATGAATGTTCTGTTATGGTTACATACTAACAAAGTTGTGATATCATTGCATATTCATAAAGAAAGATGAACAGTTAGATAATGTAATTTACAAACTAATGATCAAGGGTTAATGGGATAACCAAGAAAAGTTTTAGAGGTACTGATTCACCCCTCCCCTCTTAGTACATCATCTCAATATAATTACAACAATTGGTATCAGAGCTAAGTCTCTCTCTTGCAAAGCTTAAATACTTGAGAGAAAAGATCAGAGAAATGGACAAGTTCAGATTGGACATGACTATTGAGAATGAGTAGTTACAAATGCAAATAAACTATGAGCAGTATAAGGAGGCGAAGATAAAGTTGAGACAAATTCTTGATGAAAGAAAGATTATGGAAACCAGGATGAATGAGAAAGACTACAAAGAATTGGAAATAATAGATTACTTTGAAACAACAGAATCATCATTGAGCAAAGCTTCAGAGGCATCAGTTGAAAAAATTACAAGTATGCAAGAGATCAATCAACATCTGAGAAACTAAATAAAGATGCTGCAGATTGGTCAAGAAACTCAAATGGTAAAAATGATTGATGTCATGAATGATGCAAGAAAAGCTGAAAATGAAAGAACACTAGCCATTGATGATAGGAGGAAAATTATAGAGAAACTACAAGAGAAAGAATCAGAGATTCAAAGACTCACTGAGCATCACCATGAGGTTACCAACCAGATTATTCTTATGAGTCAAGAAGCAATTAGATTAAATACAGAACTCATTGAAAGAATATAGATTATAGGTGAGCTAAGAGAAGAGAATTAAAAATTAAAGCATGAAATCAAAGTCCAGAATCAACACAATGAATTGATTAAAAAGGCTGAGGATAGCAACAAAAGGATGGATGATTTTCTTGATGGACAAAAAAGAGTCAACAACTACATAGGATTAGGGTACAACGAGAATGGTGAATCCTCTAATCAACTAGATTAGAGGAATGCTTTCACAACCCCAAGATCCAAGAGGATGTCAGGAAATCACTATGGAAAACCAAGCCACACCTCAAACATCTGTAGAAGCAAAATGAAAGGTATTTCTCAAGCACAATCTAATTTTATTGGTCACTGTTATAAATGTCAAAAGAAAGGATACAAGGCAATGAGTGAAGATCCAAAGTGATAAATCCAAAGAGAAAAACCTATATGGACAAATATTGTCCTACATGCAAGATGAATGGGCATACACATAAGGAATGCTGGAAAAAGAACAATAAGGCATGGGCTCCAAAGGAGACTGATAAAAACTACAAAATAGCAAGAGTAGGTAACTCATATGTTTGGGACTATAACACATGGGTAAATTGCACAACATGTGGAAGATATGGTCATATTGCTGCCAATTGTATGAGAAAGTGGACCAGAAGGTTAAGAGGTTGGACCAATCTAGGTATGGCATGTTTACATTGTCATAAGGTTGGACATGTGATAAAAGATTGCAAAGACCGATTGAAAGACACAAATACACATCCCAATGGAAATACCATTGATGACATAAAAAGAATGAGAAACAAAATGTGGGTAAAAGCTACAAACACTGAAGGTGTTGGAACAAGCAATGAAAATGGTGACACCCCATCCACTGGATCCGCTGACATCACTACATCTAAATATATTGCACAAGTAAGTATGGAACTCCATTATGACAAGTTTTACTATGCATCGGTTCCATTATATGTAGTTCATATTGTAATATTAGCATGAATAAAGATGCAATACATTGTTACTTGCTAATCTATTAAAATAAAACCATCGATTATTGGGCACAATTTGCATCGGTGAACACACACAGAAAAAGTTAGCATTAATTACAGGAATGTATCGGTCATTACACAAGCTAAGTGTAACCCGACAAATATTGGTGAATAATGAATCACAAATTTGTCTTCGCAACCTTGCCGACAATCATCGATGAAGTCTCTGAAACCACTACATACTCTAATGCTTTGCACAAACACTGATGGTGTTATGAATGTCTTTACCGGCAAAAGAAGTCTTCATAAACTGGCAAGTTGGTAATCATTATGACAACTTAGGGCACAATAAGGTATAAAATCCTTATAGGTAAGCTCATTTTTGCACCTGTGATTTTTGAGCAGAGAAAAGTAGACCAGAGTGATTTGAGAGCAGACTGGAAAGAAACCCAACAAAAGTCAGACATGGAGCATTCAGATTCACAGGCAATTGCAAAAATTAGTAAGTTAAAACACTCACCGATAGCATTGTCTTTATTTTATGAAAAGCCCTAAATTTCAAATACAATGGCATTGAATTCTAGGGTAGAGAAAATTAAGGATGCTGAGAAGAAACCCTTCAGACTTGTCAATAGAGGAGTGTGTCCTGAACCTAAGTATAAATTACACCCTGAAATAGCTTCACAACAAGACGATTCCGGAGCATTCTCCTGAATCCCACCTAGGGTTTTACTGGTAGAGGATGTAAGGTCCTATATTCATTGTAAGATCTCAGAGATAGGAGATCTAGACCTTGATAATGCCTATGTAGCACTTTGTGATGATGTTGGAAAGCTCAATGAAGAGCATAAACACTTGGAAGTAAAGGGACTAACAAATGCACTGCATTTTCCTAGGGTTTTCAAGACATAATGGATTAAAATCATTTGTAGCAGAGTTCACAAAAAAACTCTATGGATAAACAAGACAAAGGATATAACAAAGGATGTTATACATCTGGTTACTGCTTATCCAACAATCGATAAACCACAGGCTCACAAACATCCATCTCTAGCAGAAGTTGAAAGACTAACTAGTGCAAAAATAGATAAAAGGGCACTGAAGGTCAACACCATTACCGACGCAGAGCTGAAGTTTGGAGCATGTGTTGTTGGATACAAGATCTTCCAAGCAAGTAGAATGAACAATATATCTAGTACTGCTATGAGCATAGTGTACAAGATTATCAAACAGGGGAAGACGATGGATCTGGTAGAGATCCTATCACATCAATTTGAGGAGAACATGTGCACAATAAGGTCTTCAAGGACAAACACATGTAAGTTTGGTTCCCTCATAATGTGTATATTCTTTTATTTTGAAGAATACTTTCCTTCCATAGGAAAATTTTCATGGGACACAAGTAGAACCATTACCATTCAGATTAGTGAATTCATAGAATCACTAGGAATAGATTTTGACAATCTAATGAATGAATACTTCAAAACTATTAAGTAAATGCTACAAGAAAGAACCAAAATTCTAGAGAGTCTGATAGAGACACCATGAAGAGATATGTTTCATGGTGGATATGGATTTCACTTACATACAAGCTTTAGTTCCAAGGAAATCATAGCTTACAAAGTTGGATTATGAAATCATAACAGGATTAGCAACTGAATCCATTCAGGCATTGTTAAATGAACCCATTAACAACAAGAAATTAAGATTTGATACTTATGAAGAGGCCAAACTAAAGATTAAGACAAATCTTGTTGTCAAGAAGGTTGTAAAGCAGTCAAAAAGAATGGTAAAGAATCTGAAAATATCTTTTGATGGAGAAGAAGATGAAGAAGGTAAGGAGGAACAACAAAGTAAGGAGGAAGACACCAAGGACCAGCTTCCCATCGGTGATACATTAGAGACAAATGAATCAGAGGAAGAGGAGTCTAATTCACCACATCCTCCTCCACCTAAAAAGTCTAGAACAAGAAGCCAAATAGCACAAGATGCTATTACTTATCCCATGGTAAAAGAGAAGGTGTACAAGAGGAAACCTGCACCTTAAAAGGAAGAACAACCAGCTAGGGCACCTACCAAAAGGAGGAAATATGTTTAGAATGATGAAGACTTAGAGGAATCAACTATGGATGAACCTGACACTATAAAACTTGCAAAGGAAACAACAAAGATTTCATCACTGACTGAGGACATCGATGAAATATGAAAGTCTATTTCTGAAGTTGCATCTATAGGACATCCTAAAATTAGGAAATGGTTAAGATGGGATACATTAGAAAAAATAATATTGAAGATTCACTTATTGCTAAGATGTGCAAACACTATTATGCCTCACTACACTTCACCACACATGATGTTCCACAAGAACTATTAGATAAAATATCTTCTAGATTCACTTTTGCACTCCATGAGGAGAAGAGGATAAGAGAAAGAGTACTGGTCTCTCTTATGCCTTTTGAATAAACACGAGAGGAAATCAAAGAATTCATGGATAAATATGCAAAAATCTTCTCACCCAAGTTGAGAGCTTATAAATTTATAAAAGAACAACTTATAGAGCTAGAAGAAGACACTCATAAAATATGGAGTGAGATACTCAATCCTAATGAGGAAATCAGTCCTCAAAAGGAACCTATCAACAAAATAGGTAACTCAATAGTTGAGTTAGATAGTGAAGAGGTACAGATCACAGGCCAAAAAAAACTGATGTTATAGATGAGGACTGGTCAGAAGATGGTAAGGATGATCAAGTACTAGCAATCCCCATCCACATAAACTTGGAGGATGAAGAAGTTACCAAAGAAGAACTATCAATAAAAGGTAACTTAGATGTTGATATAAATGATGATTCATGGTTAGACAACATTGTCAATACCATTACAGAAAAAGACCCTGCAGCAGAGCTTCAAAAAGATGAAGAAATCAATGCTACTAAGGGTAATACTAATGGACAGGACATACGTATTCACTCAACAACAGTCAATACACCTAAAAACATGAATATATTAATAGATAATATTGATATACAGTCAAGTTAGGATAAATCATCTAAGAAAGATGATGATATACCCAAGGATGTGGGTACTAATGAAAACAAAGGTGCATTCAACACTCCTAAGGATACAGATATAGAAATAAAGGATGCAACTGATGAGCAGCAAAATGTATCAAAAGAACAAAGCCAAGAGGTAGATAAAACCACTGATGATACATTGAGAAAGGGGGAAGAGAAAGATAAGAGTGAAGGTGTCAAGCAAGATGAAGGGACAAAACTCAAAGAAAACATATCTATTGATACACCCAAGAGAAATGAGGAGACATCTTCACCAAACCGGTAGGTGGACTCAGAACAGATACACAAGGATGCCTCATCTTCTTGACACTCACCCACCAAGTTAACTCAATCTCACGCTTTACATATGGCGGTACATCAATCTACCACCCAGCAAAAGAAGAAAAAGAAGAAAATAGTAAAGAAGAACATCTTGGCTATGACACTTGATGAAGTCATTGAAGTTCCAAACTGGGATATTACCACTTTGGACAGTGACAAACTTCAAGAGTTTGGAGTGCTATGTCAGAGAAAAGCCATACAAAGGAAAATGATACAAGAACATAGGGAAAACATGGCACTTGAAAAAGCTAAAGAAAGGTATAGATGTAGACCAAGCAATGGAAGGACAAGCACAAAATAAATATCAATTAAAGTTAATTGATAAAATCAGCCAAGAAGTGGCATTGAACAAGGTAAATCTCTCAGAACTCACCGAAGAATTAGAGCCAATGATTGCTGAAGCAATCACCTTAGTTCAAAAGATGTGCACACTAGAGAAATTTGCAAAAGAGAATAGTGACAAACTAGCAGAGATAGATCATGATGTCAAAACAAGTGCACAAAGCCTAACCTCACATGCTGAAAACATAAAGGCACATCATGACAGGGTCATAGAAGCAAACATGCTAAGGCAAGAAATATGGGATGCTAAAACTCAATTCAGAGGTGAGATTACCGAACTACAGACACACATTCTACCTAATCTTACCATTCTGCAGCAACCTATTTTTGATGCTCAAAATCTGATAGCAACCCCTGAGATGTCTATAGTTGAGATGTCTATAGTAGACAACATCTATGACATACATGTAAGGATTTCACTAGAGCACACGGCTCTAGAAATGCTGAAGGAGAAATGGGAAAAGATGATGGAGGAGATCAAATCCTCACTTTCCCACCCTTTTGAAAAGCTGTAAGTACCTTTGCCTTTAGAATCAAAAAAGGAGGAAAGGAAATGTATATAGTTATGTATAATATATATATCAAATGAAAAAGAGGAAAATAAAATACATAAGGATATGTATATATACTTACACTTACTGACATATACATAGGGGGAGTCATTCAAATGAATAAGGAAGAAGTATACACAAGTGTACATACTAATACACTCAGTATGTTGCACATATCATGTTTTTCATACTAATGTCAAAGGGGGAGATTGATGAAATTATTTTTCCATTAGTACACTTAGTGAAAAATATTGATAGAGATCACCAGTAGATTACAAGCATTACCGGAGAATAGCAAGCATACCCAACATAACACATAGGTCATGAAAATTTCTAAGTACAAAATTATCAAGCATCACTGGCAACCACAAGCATCACCGGTGACATAGTTTTTAAAACTAACCCAACACGAACATAAAAGGAATACCCGATGACAAGTTCAAGAAAGGAACACCGATGACCAAGAAAACTAACCATCATAACCAAAAATCAGTTAAAGAACCCACAAATCGTGGATCTAATTTTTACACAATGGATAAAACAATGTAATTCTATTTATCAAGTTTTTATTTGTTTTAAATCATAACTTGAGGGTCAAGCAAGCTTTATGTAAATGTTTAATTCATCATAATAGATCTAAAACATATCTAGCTAAAGATCAAGGTCAAGCTGTAAACCTTGGATCTAGAGTTAACTTGCGATGCATGATTCAAGAATTGAACCTAATTCAGTATAAAAAGATGTTCAAACTCAATTGTGAGTTATGAATTCATTGTTGTTGATAGCCGTGAAGAGAATCTAAGGAGCAGAAGGTAGAATTCATGCAAAGGTCAGAGACAGAATACATCGGTTATCAAGAACACACAGAGGTTACTGATAAGTAGATAAAGGTACTATTCAATCATGAAAGGATAATTACTAATATGTATGAAGCTTTATAGGATCTATCATCACCAATTGAAGATTGCATATATCATCAGATCAAAGACTTATGTAGTTGCATTCTAACAAGTGTATCACATCCAAAATCCTTTTCAGGGAAATCTTTAAGAAACCCCCCTCCCAAAAAAGATATAAAATATTGGTGAATCTTTCATTTTCTTGAAGAAAAATATTAATTTCTATTGGCGAATCTCTCATTTTTTCAAAAATAAAAATGATTCATATTGGCAATTATTTTTTAATCACAATCTTTTTGTAGAAAATATTGGTAAATATCAAAAAATAAAAAAAATTCATTATTCACCATGACAAATAATTCAATTAAATAAATAATTCTTCTAGAAAATTATTGGGCTAAATGTGGAAATATTTGATGGGTTGAAGGGCTAAACTATATAATATTTAGTTGTTATTATTTATTTAAAATATAATGTAATAACTCTAGTTGTATTGTCTTAGATAAACGTACTAATGGGACCTCAACTTTCTTTAAGAATATTGATTTCTATTTAGATCAACAATCCAAATGAAATTTGAAACCCGATAAGAATTATAAATCAAATAGGAATATTTTTACCTCACAAAATATAATGAGGATCATAACTTATATTTTAAATTAATAAAAAATACTAACTATTAGTTATACAATCCTACAATAACTAATAATTATGACATAATATTGGTGAATTAATTTAGATTCCCACAATAACTTATAAAATTGAGGCGAAGAAAATCTAATCATGTATAAAATATTGTGGTGAATCTTTGAGTTCAACTTTTTAATAAAATAAATTATTTGGCAATTTAAATATTTATAAAATAAAATTTTGTTAAAATATGGCTATTTAGGTTACCATAAATCTTGAATTATTAGCCAAATTTGGATTCTCAAATTTTGAAAATTAGCCAATTGGCGAATATTAGCCACTAAAAAACACCCTAATCCTTTTGTAGAAGGTGGACTTAACCGTTCTTTACAAATCTCTTAATAGAGTGCACACTTCATAGTGTTGCTAAAGCTTCAAATGAAGTAGATCTTAGCAGGTCTCCAATGTAATACTCCTAACAGGGTAGGTCATCAGAAGTGACAAATTGTAAGCCTTAACCAGCCCCTTCTTATCTGCAGATAGTGAAGTCTTGTGGGTAACAATCCCCACCGTAGTTTTTACTTCCTAACAAGAGTTTTCTGTGATATCATATCTTGTGTTATGTGTTATCTATTTTCATGAATGTTCTGTTATGGTTACATACTAAAATAAATTATGATATGATTGCATATGCATAAAGAAAGATGAACAGTTAGATAAGATAATTTACAAACTGATGATCAAGGGTTAATGGGCTAACCAAGAAAAGTTTTAGAGGTACTGATTCATCCCTCCCCTCTTAGTACATCATCTCAATATAATTCCAACACTGATGAAACCCATCTTCATGTCTTGACGAGTTACTAAGCATTTATTGCAAAGACTTAGGTCAAAAAGTCTATAAATAGTCGATGGGACAACTTCATTCTTCACCCATGATTTGAAGAGAAAGCATATCAATAACCAAGCGATTAAAGAGAAGAAAGTAGAAGCGTCCCCAGATCGATTCAGCTTACAAAAAATAGATCTTTCATCACTATTGTGAATTAAATTAAGTACCAAAGGCACAAAAAGATATCTATCATTGTTTTATCAAGAAAGCCATAATTTTGAGAATACCCTAAATACTTGAAATACAATGGAAACCACCTCAAGAATCGCTAATACAAAGAATGAGAAGAGGAATATCATGAAACTGATCAAGAATATTACATGTGTAGAAACAAAGTATAAAATTTGCCCTGAAATTGCATCGAAACCTGATGAAGCCGATGCATTTTAAAAAATTCAACCTGGTTTTTTCTCATAGAAGATGTTAGGTCTTATATTCACTGCAAGATCACAGAAATAGGTGATCTTGAAATGGATAAAGCTTTTAAGAAGTTGTGTGATGTTGAAGGAAAGCTAAAGGAAGAGAAAAAACACTTGGAGGTCAAAGAGTTAACCAATGCCCTACATTTATCAAGGGAATTCAAAATAGAATGGATTAGGTTAGTCTTGAGCGAGATCCATAACATAAAGCTACAGCTAGACCAACCCAAGAAAATTACCAAGGATGTTCTTCACACTATCACTGGTTATCTGATATTCAACAAGCCTAGGGCACACACACATCCATCCATGAAAGAAGTTGAGAAAATTACCAATGTAGAAAGAGACAACAGAGGTCTTAAAGTGAACACAATCACCCACAAAGAGCTAAAATTTGGTGCATGTGTTATTGGGTATAAAATCTTTCAGGCTAGCAGACTGAAAAACATTTCTGCAACAACAATAAGAACAACTTACAAGATAGTTACAAAACAAATTCAGATGGATCTGTGTGAGATCCTATTAAAAATCTTGATGAGAACATGATCTAAATCAGGTCAGCAAAGATCAACACTTGTAAGTTTGGATCACTTATCATGTGCATCTTTTTCTATTTTCAAGAATACTTTCCTTCAGTACAAAAATTTGTATGGGACACTACCAAACCGGTAAGCCAACAGATTAGTGAACTGATTAAGACACTAGGAGACAATTTTGAGTTTTTTATTCGTTCATACTTCCTTGTGTTTAGGAAAAAGATGATGGAAAGAACTAGAATTCCTGAACAACTAGTTGAAAAACTCAAAGATGAGATCTATTTTATGGCAGACATAGATTACACCCATATCAAACCGGTTGTACCAAGAACAACTTGGTTAGCACCGTTAGACTATGAGATCAATATTGATCAAGCTACATGTGTAATTGAGGCACTCATCAATGAGCCCATTAATAAGAAACAACAAAGGTTGGGAACATATGAAGAGGCCAAATCTAAAATAAAACAAGGCCTAGAAATCAAGAAGACTATAAACAAAAAGGATAAAATGGTTAAGAATCTCAAGAATATTCTATCAGTTATAGAGGAAGAGAAGGATCAACAAAAGTAAACTGATGAACAGGGCACCATTAGTGAAGAACAAGAAGAAAATATATCAGATATAGAGGCTACTAAATCTGATACATCTCCATCTCCACCACCTACAAAGAAGAAAAGGAGTCAAACTACTGTAACCGATACCACACCACTTAAGCAAGGTCAAGTAAGGACATATATGAGGAAGCAGCCAGCAAAAAGAACAAGACAACAAACTATCAAAACCACAACACCAAAGAAGAGGAAAAGGTTGGTTAGGACAAAGGCTAACTTGGATGACACTAAAGATGATGAGCCTGTTTTAGTGAAGAAGAACTTCATAAATTAAATGATTAATGAAGCAACCAAATCCATTACTACACATGACACAATGACTGATAAAAATATCAGACAATGGGATACACTAAACCTAGAGGATCAGAATAAAATATAAGAGGAAGTCATAAAATCAATGATCAAGAACAAGTATGCACCTAAAAAATTTGTAAATCAAATAACTGACGAGATAGGAAAAAGAGTATACCAATAGTGGTCATATGCCTTGCAAACAAAGACAGAAGCAAGAGAAAGGGTACTTGTGAGACTGATGCCTCCTGAATCCATAATTCAAGAGATAAAAGAAGTACTAAAGAAATACTCAAGTTTGTAGCCAAAATAAGGTTATACAAAGTACTCAATGTCATAAACTAAATGGAGACAACAACTAGATCTACCAGTGGAGTCAACAAGTGGTGAGAAATAATTACTTCTCACAAACACACCTCATCGAGAGGAGTCAGAAAATGCAAGTCCTCAGCACGTTGCTCTGGACATTACTGAAAGTGATGATGATCGTATTAATGCAGACACGGTAATGGATGATAATATCCAAGATATCACTAACTATGATTCTGACAATGTTTCGAAGAAAAAAGATGATGTAATATTTATCACACTTAAGGATCAAGAACATCAAAAAATCTTGAAGACATCAGATTGTATAATAACTAATGTTGCTAATGAGATAGTACAAGACAATTCATCCTTAAACTCAAAAGTACAAGACCCTATAGAAGATACACAAAAAGATAAGGATGTTACTACTGACAAGGTCCAAACTGATGAGCAGGACACAAATATTGACAAAGCCCAAGCTAGAACTCAAATTAACATGCCTTTCCTAATGAAGGAAATAAACACAGTAGAGGGAAATGAAAAATCAAATGAAAAGGAAACAAGCACACCTGAGGACAAGGGTGATGGAGAAGCCAAATAAACAACAGATACAACTGTAGAGAAATCTACAACCGATGATCAAAAAGATACTTCTACTAATCAAAATAAGGAAGAAAATCAAAAGAAAATAGGGGACAAACCATCAGAGAAAGGTGAAGAAGGAAAGAATGATGAAGTGGAGAGGAAATCAAGAGCACATTCTACAAAAACACACAAGGTTAATGAAGAGACACCTTCACATAACCGACAGGTGCCCACTGATCAGAAGACATAAGATGCATCCTCTACAAAACCTTCAGCAAGTAATTTAGAACGGACAAATGAACTATCTATGGTAGTTCATACAACTACATCCCCTCAAATCTCAAAGAAGAAGAAAGGAAAGAATAAGAATCTAGTAACTCTGGATGAAATCATTGAGATTCCAGTTTGTGATCCAAGAACATTGGATCTAATTGCATTGACAAAATATGGTAAGCTCTGTGAAAGAAAAGATATTCAAGACAAACTAATGAGAGAAACAAAAGAGACAAACATACTAGAAGTAGCAAGAAATATACTTCAACAGATTGTACAAGAAACAAATATTGCTCAAAATCCTCCAATGCTTGATCAACTAATCACACTAAAAAATGCAATAACATCTCATAATACCAATGCTAAGAAAGTAATGGAAGAGAGAATTGAACAAAAGTATGAGTTCAAGCTACTAGAGAAAATAAGCTAGGAAGTGGCACTAAAAAAGGTCAAGCTATCTGAATTGGTAAGTATAATTGATACAATTCTATCAAAAGTTGTTACCATAATAAAGAAATTGTGCACTTTAGATCAACACACTGAGGAGTATACCAACAAGATAGAAAAAATATATGATGATCTTAAGTCTAGTGCACAGAGTCTAGCTAACATAGAAGAAGCACTTAAATTACACAATGAAAAAATCATACAGGCTAGGAAACAGAGACAGGACATACATTTTGCAAAAAAGAAGTATAGAAATGAGGTCAATGAGCTCCAAGTTAAGCTCTTATCGACACTTACACTCCTGCATCAAAATATGACATAGGCAAATACTCTAATTGCCACCCCAGAAATGTCTATCTTGGACAACATTTATGATATGCATGCAACACTAGAGCTGCAACACATGGCACTAGAATATTTGAAAGAACAATGGGAGAAACTACTTGAAGATATCAAAACAACCCAATGTAACATATTTGACACATTGTAAGTTACACATTTTTGTCACACTTTTGGGATACTGTAAGTTGTACATTTTTTTCATTAGTATCAAATAAAGGGGGAATTTCTTATGTCCACTCACCTCAGTTAAAATGAGGAAATCATATGTATAGTAAAATAAATGGGAAATAATGTACATATAGAGAATTAATAATATACATGTACATATACATATACTATACTAGTGCACACAGTTAGGGGGAGTCATATTATGACAAGGATATAAACATGGTGTATATATAGAAAAAGAGTTTAGTATTATGCACATATCAGTTTTTGATACTAATGTCAAAGGAGGAGATTGAAGGCATTATATTTTTCCATTAATACACTTAGAGAAAAACATGATTTGCACCATTAGGTTACTCTACACCGACAGATAGGGCATAACAATATCTGATGCCAAGGTTACCCGATGACAAAAAGGTTAAAGAAACCCAATGAGTAACAATAGTGATACCCAACAGAACAACAAAGAGAGGAACCCGAAAGATACAGGGAGCCCGATAAATAGTTTAGTTAGGGAACACTGACAAACTACAAGTTTAAACCGATGACCAGGAACCGACAGTGAGTTACATCCCACAAAAAGTGGATCTGACTTTCCACGTCAGATAAATCACTGAAGTTGTATTTATAGCTTCTTGATTTTATTTTAAATCTATTATGTGTGGAGAAAGAAATATATTTATTATTCTTTTAATTAATTTTACTATTTTAAAACATGCAAACTAAAGATCAAGGTCAAGTTGTAAACCTTGGATCTAAGAGTTAACATTGTAAAAATGTGAATTCCAAGATGGGTAAAATAATTGTATAAATAGGTGCTCAATCCATTAAGAATAGTTGTTGATCAATGAAGATAGTAGCCAAAGAGAGAAACTAGTGACCAGATAGGAAATTCATGCAAAAGGACACAAATAGAATCAGATCAGTTTCAAAGAACAGAACAGAGGCTACTGACAAGCAGAGAAAAGTTATTAATCAATCACTTAAGGTGATATTATTATTGTAAGATCTTTAATGGATCTGTAAATCAGTAATAGTAGATTGCATACAATCAGGTCAACATTTGTACTCATTCTAACAAGTGTAGTACACTAATGAATTCCTTTGAAGGAAGGTGGGCTTAACCATCCTATTGTAAATATCATAACTGAGTGTACACTTAAATTAGTGTTGCTAAAGCTCTTAAAATAGTAGATCTTACTAGGTCTCCACCTTAATACTCCTATAAGGGTAGAACATCAGATGTGATTAAATTGTAAGCCTTAACTGGCTCCCTTCCATTATGTAGATAGTGAAGTTTTGTGGGTGCCATCCCCACCATAGTATTTACTTCCTAACAATAGTTTTTTGTGATATCATATCTTGTGTTATGTGTTTATCATTTTCATGAATGTTTCTATGACTGTTGGAAACTATTAAATATTTTGAACAAACAATACATACATAAGAAAGAATAACAGTAATGGTTGGTAATACAAATTTGAATGATTACTAATGATGAATTGTAAAAGGTGTTAAAATTTTTAGAGGTACTGATTCACCCCTCCCCTCTCAGTACTAATTCACATTAATTCCAACAAGAGCATACTATTTTATTTTCTAGATTGAGAGCCATGAGATGCTCATTGTTTCATTTCTATTCAATTAGCTTAATTTGCATATTTTTAAGTTGAATTGATAATAACAACACTAATTTCATGAAGGTATAATTTTCATATACACAAATGGTGCCCACCGTGGGGCTCTAGGCCTCATTTCTAACAATCTTAGGAATTTTTGGTGTGTTTGAGTGTGTCATTTGTAAGAATTTTTAATTTGCAGGTAAAGTGACATGTATAAGCATAAATCTCGACACCTTTACGCAAAAAATTCGTTCGTGGAAAAAATCTTTGTCTTATGTCTTATATTCTCTCAGTGCATAAGATAGAACAAGTAATGTGTACAAGCATAAATCCAGATGTATTTACACAGCGAAGAAATGCATGTAAAAAACCTTTTTCCTCCTGTCTAACATTCTCTCAATGCCTCTGAATGCAAAGCAATGAGTGACGGATAAAGTTTGATGCATTTGCATGGAAAAGTGATGCGTAGCAGGAGTTTCCTAACACTTACTCTACAATCTTTAAGTGCATTTGATTATATTTTAATGCTTTTCATTTTTTATGTAGTGTTCTATAACTTGTAAAGTAACATTTAGAAGCAGTTAAAGTAATGCATAGACAACATTAAAGAAACACTCTGTCACTTTTGAAATAGCACGTGCTATTGTGTTTGAAATTTTTGCAAATTTTCAAAAGCCAGCAAAATTAATAAAAATTATTTGTCAATTTTCAGATGTCAAACCATAAGAAGGTGAAGAAGCCCACACTTTGGATTCACAAGGAGGAAAGAGAGATCAAAAGGTTGTTAAGGTTTGAGAAGAAAATCCATAATGCAAATATTTTGGATAATTTAAATGAATATGTCAAGCTTTATGATCATTATGTCAAAATTGTAAAGGCTTATAAATCCAAGTATATTTCATTAAATTGAATCTATTCACTCTGAAATCTTTGAAATAGCATTAAATTTAGCTGAATTTGAACTTTACCATTTGAATTTGGTTTTTCCTCACTTTGTGTGAGTTGTGTTGGACTAACTTGTTGGAGAGGATGCAAAGGAGCTAGAACAATCGCCATTAGCTAAGTGGGAAATTTAAAACAATCTAAAAAGCACCTAGCCTAGCTAGCTTTGAAAAAGGTAAGATCTAAAACCTTTTGCATTATATCAAATTGTGGCAAGTCAAAGTTAAAATATAACATAATTAGAAAAGGAACTTCAAGTCATGAATTAAAGAATTTTGTATGAAAAATTTAAGATGTGAAGACCTAAGGAAATGAACAAACACTAAACTTCAAACCTACTTTTTTGTGTAAGAGAAGTACTAGGTATATGCTCTTCACTTTTTGAGTGAATCAAAAAGTCATACACACTTTGAATCCCTTAGTTGAAGAGTTGGTAATTGAACCTTTTTTTCTTTTTCAGAAATGGAGTAGTACGGATATGCCCTTCACCTTTTAGGTGAATCGAATTCCCAAACCTACCTATCTATTTCATTTATTTCCCTCAAATGAACATGTTGGATCTTTAGTGGGATTGCCTCCCAAAATTTACCTTTTTGAGAATGGTGAGAGGGATTGACCCAAGTGGGATACAATAATTTTAGCCATGCTAATTCAACCAACTATAAAATAAAATACATTCATCCTTAATGGATTGAGTGATAGAAATAATTGAAAATCAAACCTCCCCTAGTAGATCTTCAGGATTGCGCAAAATCATGTTTTTATGCATGCGATAGGCATCTATAATGGGGGATGAGACTCAAAACTTTTTAAATGGAATCTTAATTAAAGGGGATAAAAAAATGATTTTTTATGTGTGTTGTGGCTGATGATTTATATTGTAAAAAGATAGCATTCATCTAGATCTGATCATACTTTAAACATTTTATAAATCAATCAAATGGTGATATAAAATAATGATATATTAATGTTCTAGAGGCCTTTTAACAAGTACAAACAGAGAAGTAGCTGATTTGAACTATTAAGTAACACTTGTAAATAAATATTGACTGCTTGTGACATAATAATTAACACATATAAACAAACCTTTACTACTTATGAACCAAGAAGTAGTGCGTGCAACCTTGTTTTGACACTTATCAACTATCAAGTAGCATGCCTAAATAGCCAACCAATGCGTTATGTTTTTCCAGTGAGCACATACAACCAATAAAACTAGCACATGCAAGATTTTATGTAGTGTGTATAGAATGAAACTCTCAAACAGTGAGTATCTCCCAGGGATTTTGGAAAATTTGAAAATTATCTTTGGATACCCTTTTCGGAGTACTTTTTTTCCATGCTATCAGACTAGTCAAATACTATAAAATTTAAGGCGTTTAAGAAAATTTTCAAAGGGATTGATCAAAAGGGTGAGTTAAGGATATTTCTTCCATGTTAATGACTTATTTTACAATATCTCACTACATAAGGGAAACCTTACAAGCAGACAATACTTATCTTAGGTAAGAATTCCACTTTCCAAGTGAAACACTATCTTTGTCACAATAATATTTTGAAAATGAAAAAGGAAGTAGAACCAAGCATGACGACTTTTCCATTTGGAGGTATGGATCTTGACCTTGTCAATCATGTTAATAATGACACAAATAAAAATCAAAATGGTGGAAATATTGATGCAAACAATAATGGAAACAATGGGGAGGGAAATGAACTTCAAAATGGAGGGATTTCCATGAATAATAGAGGAAATAGGAACCCTCAAGATGAGTAGGCTACTGAAAAGAGACTGAATGAAGCATCACAAAAACCTTTCTTTATGAAAATCATGGAGAAAATATTAGAAAGAGATATGGAGAAGTATTTCTTTGAAATCATGAATAAACAAATCAAAATTTTCCAAATTCAATTGGAAAATATGAAAAGAATGGTGGCTCCAAAACCATTCTCAATCAAATATAAATGCCCATTTCCTTTTGATAAGACTTTAATTATTGTACCATTCCCTCCACATGCAGTCCTTCATCAATATGATAAATACATGGGGGTATCCAAACCAAAAGACCATTTGAGATAATTTTGTGCATTAAGCTTGGAGTTTATGCATGATACCACTTACCTAAGGTGAATATTTACAAGAAGTGTTGGAGGAGCTATGATGGAATGGTTCACTAAATTACCCTCAAAAGTTTGAACATTTGAAGAGTTGGCATCAAAGTTTGTGGCTCATTACTCATACAACATCAAACATGAGGTCATCATGATAAATTTATGCAACACTAAACAAAAGGAGAGAGAATGATTCCTAATCATCTTGAAAAGGTGGAGAATGATATTTAATCTATATCCTAGAAGTATTCCCAAAAAAGACAAAATGGATATCTTCCTAAATAGTTTGAACACAATCATGAACTATCAGTTACAACTCTAATGCCCACCTAATTTTGAGATCATTGAGAAAGGAATCACCATAGAGGAATTTTTGGTGAAGAGTGGACAGATCAAAAATTTTAAGAAAAAGCAAGAGTTTTCCTAATAAACACAATAATTCCAACAACAACAATCGGGCTTCAAATAATAACAATCACTTTTGGTTCAAAAACACTAACAAGGGCCTTGTCAATGATGGAGTTGTTGAAGTGAAAAACTTAAAATATACTCCTTTCAATCTCACAAGATCTTCTAATCAAGAAAATATGGTAAATCAATTAGTGAAGGTCACATTCAACAACAACAAAAACTATCCAAAGAAGCAAGAAGCTAACAAAACAAAAACATTCTTTATCCCATCACCAAGATGGAATTTCACACCTCTCATTGAACCAATTGAAAATGCTATAAGGACTCTCATTTCTAATACGATAATTGTCCTACTAGAGTCAAGTCCTTATGAACCACAAGTTAAACACTCTCGGTGGAACGATAATCATATTTGTGAGTATCATCAAAACAGAGGGAACAAGACCAATGAATGCATGGGATTAAAGAATGAGGTGTGTTGGTTGTATTTCTTTTTTTGATCCTTCCCTATAAAATTTTGAAGTCTCCTATCATACATAGGATTAAGAATTGAAAATCATGGCTAAAATTGCTCATATTTCTCTACAAATAAATGTTTTAGTCCTAAACCTAGCCATACATGCAAAAAATCCTAAGCCCTAGGGTCATTTCTATTATAAAATGCAAAAAAGCCCTAATTTCTCATTTGAGTTTCTATTTTCATGTTACCCTTTCTATAACTTATGTATGAGATATTAGCATGTTCTTATTATTTATCACTTAGTATCATGAAGAAAAGTGAATATTCCATTTAATCTAGAGACTTGGTGATGCAGGCGCATCCCGAAAGTCCAATCATTTCACAGATCGAGGATTCTACATGCATTTAAAATGATTATTTTAATAATAATGTAATTGGATGGGTAGAAGTCTAGTATTTTAATGTTTTTTTAGTCGGGTAGAAGTTAAGTGTTTTAATTAATAAATAAAAGGTTTGTAATCGTGAAGTTTATCTCCACGATAATTTACTAGTTTAGTTAATAGTCTTACTCTAATCGGTCATGCAAAACTGTTAGAGAAGTTTAGTGGTTTTTTGAGTTAGTTATGGGAGTTATCAGGTTTTGCAAATTTTTATATATACTATGTAACACTCGAGAATGGTATGTTAGAGTAGAGTAGTAGTCTGCAGGAGATTAAGAGTCATAATGTAATCGAAAGTTGAAAAATGGAAGTTTATGGGCCTTGACTATAAATGAAAATGTGTATTTTATTAAGTGCTATGTGTTTCCTTTTTGTTGATTCTATTGATCACTGTTATGAAGATTAGAACAGATATGTTAAGTATCGAGTTGATGGATGATTCAAGTTTTATTATATTGGCTTTTTAACATCTTTTACAATTGATGCAACAGTAAATGGTATACGGTTTCACTTCATTAAATGGAAATCGATATGCAGGGATGTGTTTTGGTTATTAATCGGTTTTGTTTGAGGTATTAGAAATCAGCATCGAACCATCTACATTAGTCTATGTTCGGGTTTGCAACAGTCCCCATGTGGGTCATTATTATTAAGTGTTTCGGCCAAGATAATGTAAATTGGTCTTGTTCATTAGCGAATCATGATTATCTTGTTTGAAGTGGTAACCGATATCTTCATGGTCGTATATTGTTGTTTGGTTTTGGTTTCGATTGGAAAGATGGTGGTTTCTTAGACATTGAATGGATTTAAGACAAGAAACGGTTGCCAAGAAACCGTTATCAAATATGCATTGATTTCAAATCATATATTGATAGTGGGAAACCCGAAAGTTAGTATTTTATAACTATTTTGAATTCAGGAATGGTCTAATTGCAGAGTTATTTCCTTTGCCATGGTGTAGAGGATACTTGTTTCAAGTCATCAACTACTTGTGGAATAAATCTCATTATGTATTCAAAATCGATAATCAATTTGCAAGGTGGTAACAGGTATTACGTGCATAGAAATGAACTATGTTCTCAGTCTTTAACCGAGAAGCTATGCTTGGTGTGATTGATATTATGGGATAGTTTTTAGAGGAACCATTACATAGATTAATGGTGGTGTCGAATAATGGTGTTTGGAATAGCTGAATGACTTTGAATATTGTTCCCAAGTTGGCATTAATATGTAAGGTATGAAAAGAATCAATGAATGCAAATCATTGTTGGTGAGTTTGATTCGGTGACAGATTATGAAAATGATTGAGTTGATAATAGTATGAGCCTCTAATATGATTTTTGAAGAAAAATAAAGGATAATATACAGATTGATTGATTCAATCGATCCTCTTTGCATCAAGTGGTATCAGAGCTCAGAAGATTCTGAGTGTGTGATAGGGGAAATCACACTAGGACATAACAGTGACAGATTATATTTTTCTTGAATATGCTTTTCACAAGTCTTTTTCAGATAAATTTCCAACTTCTTCTTTGATGTTTAAGTATTCTTGCAGCAAGTTTGTGCAGATAAGTTTCCAGATTTTATCTTTGTGCTGTGTACCCATTTGTGGATGATTTTGGAGGAAACCAAATCTAAGTTGATCAATTAGGTTTGAATCCTTCATGAGCATTCAGAGGTGCTGGATCAGTAACAAGTTACAGTAATGGATGGAAAATAAGAGATGTCAAAGTTATTGCTTAAGTTAGATAAATGGATTGAATATGAGGAAGCACAAGAGAAAAAGAAAAATAAAGTAGAAATGGAAAAAAGAAAAGAGGAAAAGAAAAGAAAACAAGAAGCAAGATGGTTGAAGATGGAAGATGATTTAACAGCATATGAGATGAAATTAGACATGATGGATAAAAGAGATCAAGAGATACTGGAATTGATTGAAGCCCAGATAGCATTTGAAGAAGCAGAAATGAAGGGGAAGATTTTTCCATTGGTAGGACAAGAGGAGAAAACCGATGCTGATGAAGAGAAAAAGGTTGAAGATGAGCCTTGTGTTGAGAAGGTTCTAGTTGCAGATAGTGATGTTGAAAAGATTGTTGATTTGGGTCACAATGATTTGATTCGAGAAAATCTTAATGATAAAGATATGGTTTATGATGATCAAATGACAGATTATATGGTCTCACATACAAATATATTCGTATCAGCAAATATAAAGGATAGCATGGAAGTAGTTCAAAATGCAAAAAAAATTTCAATGGCTGGAAATGATGATGAAGACATTTGCTTGGATGATCAGTTCAGTGTTCATCTTGATGGCGGTGCAATATTGGTTTTTTCTAACATATTTTACATAGGTATTGAAGAAACATATTGGGTGAATCATATTAATGATGTTTGTATGCACTTTGAAGCTTTGGTTTTGAGCAATATTTTTCACCTTGGAGAACAGGTGTGCGAGATATTGGCAAATATGTTTATTTTTGTAGGAGTTCACCGAATGATTCACTGGAACTGGAAGTCTCGAAAGAAGCTAATTCAAAGGGACTTGAATTATTTTTTCATGGGGAGCATGATGCAGGCGCATCCTAAAATTCCAATCATTTCACAGATCGAGGATTCTACATGCATTTCAAATGATTATTTTAATAATAATGTAATTGGATGGGTAGAAGTCTAGTATTTTAATGTTTTTTTAGTTGGGTAGAAGTTAAGTGTTTTAATTAATAAATAAAAGGTTTGTAATCATGAAGTTGATCTCCACGATAATTTACTAGTTTAGTTAATAGTCCTACTCTAATCGGTCATGCAAAACTGTTAGAGAAGTTTAGTGGTTTTTTGAGTTAGTTATGGGAGTTATCGGGTTTTGAAAAATTTTATATATACTATGTAACACCCGAGAATGGTATGTTAGAGTAAAGTAGTAGTCTGCAGGAGATTGAGAGTCATAATGTAATCGATAGTTAAAAAAAATGGAAGTTTATGGGCCTTGACTATCAATGAAAATGTGTATTTTATTAAGTGCTATCTGTTTCCTTTTTTTTTATTCTATTGATCACTATTATGAAGATTAGAACAGATATGTTAAGTATCGATTTGACGGATGATTCAAGTTTTATTATATCAGGTTTTTAACATCTTTTACAATTGATGCAACAGTAAATGGTATATGGTTTCACTTCATTAAATGGAAATCGATATGCAGGGATGTGTTTTGGTTATTAATCAGTTTTGTTTGAGGTATTAGAAATCAGCATTGAACCGTCTATGTTAGTCTATGTTTGGGTTTGCAACAGTCCCCATGTGGGTCATTATTATTAAGTGTTTCGGCCAAGATAATGTAAACTTGTCGTGTTCATTAGCGAATCATGATTATCCTATTTGAAGTGGTAACCGATATCTTCATGGTCATATATTGTTGTTTGGTTTTGGTTTCGATTGGAACAATGGCGGTTTCTTAGACATCAAATGGATTTAAGACAAGAAATGGTTGCCAAGAAACCGTTATCAAATTTGCATTGATTTTGAATCATATATTGATAGTGGGAAACCTGAAAGTTATTATTTTATAACTATTTTGAATTCAAGAATAACCTAATTGTAGAGTTATTTCCTTTTCCATGGTGTAGAGGATACTTGTTTCAAGTCATTGACTACTTGTTGAATAAATCTCATTATGTATTCAAAATCGATAATCAATTTGCAAGGTGGTAACAGGTATTACGTGCATAGAAATGAAATATGTTCTCAGTCCTTAACCGAGAGGCTATGCTTGGTGTGATTGAGATTATGGGATAGTTTTCAGAGGAACCATTATACAGATTAATGGTTGTGTCGAATAATGGTGTTTGGAACAGCTGAATGACTTTGAAGATTGTTCCCAAGTTGGCATCAATATGTAAGGTATGAAAATAATCAATGAATGCAAATCATTGTTGGTGAGTTTGATTCGGTGATAGATTATGAAAATGATTGAGTTGATAATAGTATGAGCCTCTAATATGATGTTTGAAGAAAAATAAAGGATAATATACAGATTGATTGATTCAATCAATCCTCTCTGCATCACTTGGTGAAATGCATTGGTCGCGTTGTCTCTTAACAAAAAGAATATGCTCTGAGAGATCAAGAGACTTGGCACTAATCATTCATCTCAAGATTTGATCTAATGGTGGTTGGGTTACCTTGTAATAAACCCTATAGTTTCAAAGTTATCTAGCAACATGGAGATTACACAGTCACTAATTCTCTGGATAAACCTGGGTTAAAAGTCAATTTGGATAGCAGTGTTGTCACCTAGTCACATAAAAAACTATGAGTTGAGTTGATAATCAAGAGACTCAATGACAACCACAGGATGAAAGCTAGATCTAACTGTAGTCGCGTAGTTGTAGTAAGAAGTTAAAAATTCAAACAAGATCTATCAATTAGGAGACAAAAGGAAAAAAGACATGTGTTTGTGAGTCATGAAGTCTCATGAAAGATTAGGGGTTGCAATGAGAATGAGGAGACTTAGCGACAATCGTCAAATGTAGAGGAAAAGAAGGTCAACAAAAGTTGCGTTGTCTCTAGATGGAAATCATAATAGTAAAATTATCAAGCAATTAAGAGACTAAGGGAATTTTTCACAAGGTCTCTAGATTAACTGTGAGTTATAGATTTGGTTCAATGACATAGAGATATAACAGTCACCAAGTCCCTGGATGTAACTTGAGGTTGAAGAACAATTAGAAGAAAGGATTAGTTGTGATGTATCTGTAAGAAGATGAGTTAATTTAAAAGATCAAGTGACATAGAGATAACCCTTGATCTGAAGGCTGATCCAATGACAGTCACTAAGTTTCAGTGATAAACCACAATTAGAAGGAATATCAAGTGACAAGGAGATTACACAGTGGCTAGGTTTCCAAAAGTAAAACTAGAGTTAAAAGGATTAATTTTCTTCGATGCCATGGTGGACAGTTGCTGACCAATAGGATTTCAAAGATTTTGATAGATGGAAAAGTAGCTGAAATATGATTAATGACAACCAATCAGATTTTACTTCAATCTCTTTTCAAATTTTATAAGGTTTTAATAAACAAAAGAACTCATTAAAAATTGATTACATGACAGTTTCAAATGCCATGGATAGAACCATAATTGATGTGATAGTTCATAAACTAATGGTGAAAGTGATTGAATTGTAAGTTGACCAGTTGAGAAGAGATGGCTACATTGATTTCTCAGTTATAAGTAAGCATGTCCATTGTCATTTCATTCTTACCAGCTTTGAAGTCTTCAGACCTAAGTATTTTTAAAGAGTTCAGCATTTTTCGAGAAGAGTAAAGTTATCCAATAGTATGTATTGATAAAAGTGATTTCCTTGTCTAGAATTTAGAGGGAATTGTAATGCGTAGTATTTTTTAGTGCACAGAATTGCAAATTACATAGTAATTGATAGCCTGTGGTGATTTTTTTGAGGAGATTTGTTTCAATATCAATAAGATATATTGTAAATCAATGAGATGAGTAGGGCAGTAAGTGTGGCATCTACGAGTGGGAGGATTGGTGATGTAGACAATGATATGAAAGGGAAATACAACTATTCATAAGAATGCATTTTGTTACTACCAGAATCAACCCAGAAAAGAAAGGTCAGTGCTGATACCCTCACTAATAATTTGTGCTTTATTAGGGATGCTAAAACCCGAGGATCCTCTAGGTATTCCTTGTTCAATTATTTCTATAACAATAGTGATGAAGTTGTACCCATATCAAACCTATGCACCTGTGTACTAGCCAAGTTTATTGTCCCAGACATATTTTTAGATGTTGATTTCATCCTAGAAATGGCTAGTAGATATGACACCCTGATTAAAATAATCAAAAGGGATGACGGGAAAGCCCTAGTTACCCTAGACAAGAACTCTTACATGAAAACCTTGAATTTATACCATCCCATGACTACTGAAATCAACCTAAAGAGTTTGAAGAACAAATATACGAGGGAGAGTGGTATTTCCTCCAAATTGATTCTGGAACACCATGTTCTGAGGAGAATGAAGAACTACATAGAACCCATCCCAGGGACTGCCCTATACTATTACAAAGATATGAAGTATATATCATATGCACTATGCAGAGTGCTAGGAAACCCATCCCAGGGACTGCACCATACTATTACAAAGATATGAAGTATATATCATATGCACTATGCAGAGTGATAGGAAAAGATAGAGGGCCAGAGAGAATCACTTCAGATGTCCTAATGATGGTGCTAGACATGCAAAGCCATCACACTAGTACTAACTATTATTATATCCAATATATCATAGATCAACTGCACCAGGGGTTTGTGGATATACAAAAAAAAAAGGATAACTCTAGATTCATTAATCATTCTATTTTAATGCATCTGATCTTATATTACAACTTCCCCATCATAAACTACCAATGTTTAAGACCACAAAGGTTTCATCAAGGCCAACCTAACCCCATTCAATTTTGGCTGAGAGTGTGGAATTATACCTCTAGGGAACAAGAATTTTGTGCCATTGAAAATTGGATAGTGTATCCAATTCTTCAGTGCCTAGGTGTCAACAAGACTAGGCTGCCAATCAAAGTATTACAATTACTTAGACCCTACCAGTATCTTGACAAATGGCCAAGAGATCATAATTGGGGTGATTTTTATTATGAAAATAACTTTACATGGATTAGGGTGTATGGTTGTATCCACCTTCCCCATATTTTTTCATTCCATGTGGGTGGTCCCACAATAGTGTGTCCCACTTTTTTGAACATCCTAATTTTCGCTGAAATTGCACATTTTTAAGAAAATATGATGATTTAAGCCTTTAGAGGTCCCATTTTATGGAGTAAATTCAAAATGGCTAGATAAAATCCTCTTTGATCAAAATACCTTTGGTATAATCCCTCCACTTCTCACTCACACCTACAATCGAGTCTCCTTTGAACCCATCAAAATGCTGACAAAAAATCACTTTGACATTAACTTTTTGTGGGATCAAATGAATTCATTTGAAAAACCCAAATACAGGATGATAGTACTATGAGAAAGCTTTCAAATATATATATAGTGTTTATTAAGACTTTTCTTTTTAAGTTTTACTAAACATAGGTTGTCTGACCATTTAGTGACTTCTCTGTTCGACACTTATGGAAAAATAGTAAATTAGGGAAAAAATTATGAAAAATATCTAGAAAATAGGTATTTATGTTACCTTTCTATCAAAAAAATAATAAATGAATTTTGATATATAGAGATAGAGTTAGAGCGATCCAAGTGAACCTATGTCCAAATTATAATTAATGTCACTTCATCACTCAATAAACTATTAAATATTCAACCAAATTGAATGAAACCAAATGGATTCTCTAGATATTTGTGTTAAAAAAATAAATTCAAACTAATTATGTTGTTATCAGTTTTATAAAAAAACTTATGTTGATCAAAGTGAGTGTCACTCCTAAAAAATCCTAATTTTTCACAAAAATAATTTTTGAAGGAGAAGGAAAAATGGATTCAAATAAATTCCAATTTTTTTTAAAAAAATATATTCATAAAATAAAATAAAAAATGCTAAAAGTAACTGGTTTACATCATCTTCAAATTATGAATGGTTTTATGGCAATATATGTCCGAAAGGAAAGTTTTTTTCAAAATGTTCATTTCAGTGTCAAAGGTGGCCAAAAAGTGGGACACTATTTTGTTGGATCACCCATGTGCCACCAAGGATTGTTGCAATGGAATTCATAAGGCAACTAATTTTAACTGATAAGGATCACCTTTCTCTTCACAAGAAGGGTACATTTACCCCAAGCCAGTTCAAAATTTATAATTTTACATTTGGGAATAAAGCATTGGACCCAGTAGATAACTGGATGAGCCATTAGAGGATGAATGTGGCTCTTTATAGATACACTGACACAGAGGGCTTCATCCTAAGTGCAAAGAAGTTGCTAACACCTACCATCCCATACACCAAAGACCATGAGGAGTGTATGGAAGAGGACTTGATAAGAATTATTTTGAGGATGAGGAGGATAATAAGAGAGCAAATAAGTTCAATGAACTTATGGATCTAGAGAGACAAGTCAAGAGAAAGGGCTTTAATTTTGGGGGTTTCCTCCCAGACATGCCATATTTGAAGAGGCTAGATTCCATGATAAATTATCACACTCTCATGTGAAATCAGTTAGAGGATGCACTTGTAGTGCCAGAGAAGGGCCACAAGGGGCACTCATCATTAGAATATGATGGTTATAGTGGTGAAGGATATTCAATGCCCAGTTCCACTCTAGTCAATCAAGCATTTGCAGAAGAAAATTTTAATGAGGGTAAAAATATTATTGACCTAATAGAGGTCCCTAAGAAGGAAGTTACAAATGAACCCCCACCTAAGAGAAAAAATGTTGAAACAGGAGAACCTTCTCAAAAAAAAGAAAAGAAGAGAGATAGGATTGTTTCCCTAATAACTAGAAATAGGCCATATGAGCACCACCTAAGAAAACAAATAAGGGCAAGAAAGAAAATACAAAAAAATGTGGAAGAGGAGGTAGAGCTACCTCTAAGAACATGCACAGATGAGCAACTGATATACTAGGATCAATTCCTTAAGGATGATAATTTCATCAAGACTAAGGAATTCAAGGACTCCCTCATCTGGAACAAGCAACAACAAGTGGGTGCACAATTGTAGTTGGCAGGTGGTGACCCAATGACCTAAAAGGCTCTACAAAAAATATGGGACTATGATACTGAATTAGAGAAGATTACACCAGAGAAGGCAAGGCAACTGGTCAAGGCCAGTGGAATGCTACTAGTGGCAGGTTGGGATTTGGCCTCTACATTTATCATTGATCACATAAGAAAACAACCATATGTGAAATTTTCACCAGAAACATAGGTTGGGGACATGATTAGAGGGTTTGGATACAACCCCAAGTATCAAGCACTAGCAATGTGGAGCTTGGCTACAAAAGATCAAAAGCCAGCCCTGTTGAAAATTCAATAGAAGATGGAAATGAATAAGATAATCTGGTTAGTCCAGAACATAGGAGACTTGGAGATTTCCCAAGTTCTCACACATTTGACAGAATCGATGAGGCCAAGGTAGTGCAAATGTCTAAAAAGATGAAGAAGCTCACTATTGATACTAGTGATATTGCTAAGGATAGAGAACTAGGGTTGACAAATATCAAAGCATGAGAAAAGCTCATAGCAGAGCTTACTCAACAACTACTAGATATGCTAGAGGCTTCCCCTACTAAGCAGAAAGAGGTACAGGATATGAATATCCAATAAAAGATGAGAGATAGCAGTAGAAATAGAGAAAGAGATTAGGGAGCACAACAATGTAGTTTTGGGTGCACTAACATCAATTTTGCAACATAGGATAGACACCATTAAGGATAAAATTGATGTGGTATGTGGAGCATATGGAAAATTGGTAGGCCTAAAAATAGAAGTACATGATTTTATATCAATTTTAAATCCTTACTATGCAAAATGGTCTAGCGGGACAAGACTTTTTCAAAGATTGGCATTTGTGCAACTATTGAGGTTAGACGTACCAGAGATAGTTACATTGCTTGGGACAAAATTGGTGCCACATTTTTATTCTTTAAAGGAAAAAAAAATCAAATAAAGTAAAAGTTGAACATGTTTGGGCTACGCTACAACAGATTTGTGACTCCCATCATAACAAAGGACAATCAGATCAAGCCATTAAGGCTATGGGGCTCATAGTTCAACAATGTGATACCCAATAAAGAGATTTATATATCTGATCAAGGAGAGTTGGACATGGAGAGATTTAATAAGAATCTAGATGAAGAAATTAAAGTAGAGACAGATTGTAATAAATTCATCACTGATGTCTGTAACCACCTGAATTTGGTCTGTCGCAACTATGGACCCTATTTTCTCTAAGTGTGATCATACCCTCGATTATGTCCAAACGACCCTGTTACTACTTGGCATAATTCTTTAAATCAATTTAATATCCTAGGTGATTTTTATCACTGATTTATATTAACTGTTATAGCCATATAATTCAAATCAATTTTGACCAATCAAATCAAATTAAAAATCAAATATGGCTATAGTATTTAATTATAAAGGAATTAAATAAATCCATAAATCAAATACCCACTTCCAATTAACCCATTCCCCTAGCCGATTTAATTTAATTAAAATGGCTATAGTCCACTAATTATTAAAAATCAATTAAATTGTTTAAATAATTAATTCCTATATTTCTAAATGAATTAAGTAAGTTTATTTCATTTATTAATATTCCCTCAAACCCCAACCTAACCTATCTCAACCACTTTGTTAGGGGTTTTTCTTGTATGAACCACAGTGCTAGAAATGACTACTTGAACACCATGCCTTCTAATACTGTTTCAGAGACAAGAAAAGTCTAATTGCTAAGGACTGGATAAGGTCCTTGTTCATTTTTGAGCTCCACATATACTAAGGTAGGTTTTACCTTTTATGATTGTTGTTTACACAGTATGTTATAGTGTGGACATTGTTTTGCTATGTATCTTTGTTAAACCAACTTATAAATCACCTTGCAAATGACCAAGCATAACCAGATGCAAAATTTAACCATACAGACTATGATTGTAAATATAGCAAATACCAGTGATATAAGGATTTTCATCCTTCTTCCTTTTCTTATAGGAGGGATAACCTAATGATTCACTCTCCAAGGAATCACTAAAATGGACACTATCCTGCTGACATAGATCCTTACTGAGTTCAGTTTATTTGTTCTTAGTAACAAGAGTATTTTGATTGAATTGGTTTTGACATCCTGAAATAACTTGGACAAAGATAGATTATCAGATTAATTTCTGGACTAGTGCCTATCCTTTGGGCTACACAGTCAAATAAGCTAAGATCTCATAGAAACAAAATACAGTAAGCTGCCTTACAACCCACATACAATTCAGATAAGTTGCCTTATAAGTTACCCTGTCACCTCTAAAATATTGTATCAAATCTTTAAACAAAGCAGTATGCTCCCTAAAACTACTCACAAAACTTAGTTCTTTCCTTAAAAGAAACTTGCAAGTACTCAGATAGTTACCTAATAACCAAAATTCTTAAAAATGCCTTGCAAACTTAAACATTAAAGAGCATACAGATATAATAAAGAGAAAACAATGGAAGAGAGTAAAATTGCACTATATATTATTTATATGATCCAACTTTCCATACATGAAAGATTATACAACTTCAAAGGATAGACAGAAGTTCAGAACATCTAAATTCTACAATATATTATCTCCTTTCCAAAAAACTCCAACATCCAAGACCCTTTACAATTACAACTCTTTTTTCTATATATAGGTTTTTGACCATCTTAGAATCCCTGAAGGATGCAACAAGCTTCAGATGGTCATCGAAAACCTAACCCTAAAGTTACAAGAGAGACAAAAAGAAAGAGAGAGAAAGTGGTGGAAAGACCAAGTCAAAAAGATATAACAGATATTCTTGGTTCTTCTCCCAATCTGACGACTGCAATCAGATTGATATAGAAGGTAGCTGGTAGTATTTATGTTGAGTTCGGATAGCTATGCTTGCATACTCACCTACATTCTCCTTTTGCAATAACTGTCCCTCTTTTTGTGAAAAGTGTAGTGCCAAGTGTTCACTTTACTCATTGTCCAAGATTTCCTCTTCTACTAGTGGCTTCTTTTTCTTCGGTGTAGTCATCACTTCCCAAGCTTTCACTTCATCGTCCGATGGCCACTTGAAATCTTGAGTACTCTGTACTTGCACATTTTGTCTGTCCCATCTAGCATCAGTGATAATTTTTACATCAAGTAGGAATTTTTTGATATCAGTCTCTGCTTTGAAGGCTTCATCCAATATTTTATTGAATCCCTTTATATCAACATCTGCTTCCAAAAGAAATGCCTCATCACTAGGCATCTTGGTGTCAAACTCGCTCTTCCAGGCATCTACAACATTTAATTGGTCATCATCTCCCCTTAAGGAAGGAATAAACTTATTAAAATCATTTGAAAAGAGGCTCAATTTAACCTCTATCTGATTTAATTTTCCTTTAAAGAATGAGAGAGAAATATTAACTCTTTTGATCTCATCTCCCACTTAAGTTACTATTTCAAGAAAATCTAGTCTTATGGCTTGTAAAGATGACAACTTCTCAAATAAATTTTCCCTAGCAGACCACTTAGTAAAGTAAGGGTTTAGAATGGCAAGGTACCCCATTACCTCAGTATGTAAAGCTATCAATATATTGTATGTATTGACTACAACGTCAGTTTTATCCTTTAGAATCTCAATTCTATGTTGTAGTATGCCTTCCAATGTCTTCAAAGCAATTGCATTTCCCTTTTTTTCATCTACCTTTTGTTCCATAGCCTCTTCTGATTTAGGCTTATCTTTAATTTGCATTGGTGGTGGTTGTGCAGGTACATATATCACCTCAGGCTTTGCTTCTAATTCTTCTGTTAATGTCTTGATCAGCTGATCCCTCTGGTATAATTGTATGTGGCACATATCCTTATCCTTAGACAATGCACTTGTTTCTTCCAACAAAGTACTATACCTCTCAGACAATTGTTTAGTCTTATCTTCATTCAAGTGAGCCCAGTGTGTCATAATTTGGGAGATTTCTAAGTCCCCTGTATTTAGTACAGACCACACCATTTGATTTCCCACCATATTTTCTTGAATATTTACTAACTGGGGCTTTTGGTCCTTTGGGCTTAGGCTCCACATTGTAAAAGCCTGAGATTTTAGGCTATACCCACATCCTTTTATCATATCTCCCATCTGGACCTCACTAGCCATTTTGAGATCTGGTTGTTTTCTAATTTGGTCTATGATGAAGGAAGATGCCAAATCCCATCCCTCAGCCAATAATATTCCACTTCCCAGTACCATCTTCCTGGCATCCTCGGGTGAAATATCCTCATTTTCAGGGTCATAATTTTGGAAATCCACTAGGGCTTCATTTGTTATTGTTTCCTTCCCATCAACTATTAATTGGGATCTGAGCTACTCTATTTTATGCCATCTTAGGAAGTCTTTAAACTCCTCTGTTTTAGCGAAGCTATCATCATCTATAAATTTTTGTTGATGAAGCAATCTTTCATCAACACAGGCTTTGAGTGGTATCTCAACTTCATCTTCTAGGTCAGGCCGTTGCTTCTTGCCTTCCCTGATTGCCTTTCTTAGGTTATGATCATATAACCTAGTGCTAGGTACTAAGGCCTTGGCTTTATCTTTTTTCTTACTATCTCCTTCCACTGAAGGCTTCCCTACTTCCAATTTTTGCCTCTTTGCAGCAGGCTCCTCTACATCATCAGGTTGGGTGGCAACTGTCAGATCTATAATGTGACCCTCTACTCCCTGCAACTGTGGGATCTCAGCCATTTCTTGCTCTAAGGCTTGTTGTGGTGAAGGATACATAGTAGGACCTGCATAGTCACTGTCACTACCACTATCATACTCTGATTTTGAATGTTCAGGTGTCTAAGCACCTTTCTTGTCAAGGACTGTATCCAATTTCTCTACAAGTGCATAATAGTTGTCTATCATGACCTTAATTGTATCAAAATATGGGAGGTCAGGGTAAAAACCCCCAAAAGACAACCCATTTCTCTTTATCTGTCTTTCCAGCTTCAACAACTCTTAGATTCTTAGTCTTCTAGTATGGATATCATCTTCATCTAAGATGTTCCTTATTGCATCTTCTTCTATGCACTCGCAGTGGACATTTGTATTGGGGATGGTAGGTGTATACAATTTTCTAACCCCTGCCATAAAGCCTTATGGATCAATGTATCTATAAGGGGCTACCCCCATCCTGTATTTCTCCAACCATTGACCCACTGCATCAATGGCATTCTTTCCAATTGTAAAGTTGGAAATCTTGAATTGCCTAGGGGTTATAGTCCCCTTCTTGTGCGGTGCAAAGTGCTCATTATATGTTAATAATAATTTCCATATGAATTCCATTGTAGCCACTCTTGCAGGCACATGACATGGTAATAAATGAGGTGGGTGAATACACCCATATACCCTGATAATGGTATAATTCTCCTCCAAGAAGAAATCACCCCAATTATGTTTTCCAGGTCAATTATTTGTATAGTCACAGGGCCTGTGCAGTTGTATGATCTTCAATGGGACTCTTGTCCTGCTTGTTCCCAAACTCTGCACCATTGGATACACAATCCAATTCTAAAAAAAGCACAGTAGTCACACTCCCTAGAAGTGTAATTCCAAACCCTCACCCAAAATTGGATAGGATTTGGTGCTCACTGGTAGAATCTCTGGGGAGTTAGATTATTAACGTCCATGATTACAAAATTGAAGTACAAGAGGAGATGCATAAGGACTAAGTAATGTAAAAATTTAGGTTCCTTCTCCTTTGGACTCTTCAATCTCTTCTGGGTTGCAATGAAACCCTCATGCATTTCATCAATTATGTGCTGTATGAAATCATAACTGGTGCTTGAATGCACCTCTTTTAAGTCTAGCACCATCATCAGGATACCAGCATTGATTTTTTCTGCATCTCCATCTCTTCCTAGCACTCTACACAGAGCATAAGAGATATAATTAATGTAGAAGTGTAGATCCTTATAATAATATGGATGTGGCTCAGCCATAGGATCTAAGTACTTTTTCACTTCTTTCAACATGTGTTTCTGCAATAAGCCTTTACCAATACAAGGCTTCGAACTATACCTCTTCTCCTGCTTTGTCATGTCAATTTTAGTAGACATGGTACTAAATAAGCCAAAAGCCTGCATGAATGAGTTCCTATTCAAAATTAAAAGGGCAGTTCCATCATCCCTTTTGATGGTCTTTGTCAAATTATCATAGTGATTGGCTAGGTCTAAGAATTGGTCTACATCTAGGAAGACATCAGGAACAAGTAACCTAGCCAAACCACAAGTCCAAGGGTTTGATACTGGGATGGGCTTATCAAAATTCTTATAGAAATAATTGAAAAGGGAGAAAACTATTGTGCCTGGAGTCATAAAATCTTGAATGTCCTTTTTCTCATCAATGAGAACATTTGCATTAGCTTTCTTATTCTGCGTTGAACCAGGCAGGAGACGGAGGAATTCATCAGAAAAACTTGCCTTTCCCTTCTGTTCCTCCTCACTTCCTCCACTTTTCGAAGCAACACTCATAGCCCCACTCATACTTGCAACACCTTGAATCTCTTTCTCCTTAACGATATTGAAACAAATCTATCTTAGAGATTAGTTAACCGCCTTGTGCATAATTTTCTAAAATTTAGAACTCTTTGATAAACTTTGGAAACATTGCAAACTGAGCAAAATATTTCTTTTTTTCTGAAAACTTAACAACTTGGGCTCTGAAAATTGAAAGCACGGTAAATTAAAATGAATGCACCATCAACTCCTTATAGCCATCATTCAGAGTACGGAGCTCATAATTCAGAAACATCAGTTCTGTAATTAATTTGACATGCTGTGAACTTGAATGAAAACCTAGCCGTAGTTCCTGAGCTTGACAGGAAATCAAATTTTCAAAAATGAATCCTTGAAATAATCATACAACATTTAAAAGAGCTGACATGTGACACTGTGATTCGTTAACTATCTTACATCTCAGCTACTCTTTTTGCACAGTAATCAAAATGCAAGCCTGTGATTGGTTACTGAGCGATTCATATTGTCACATCAAAAACTTCCACCATTTTTTAGATTTTAGGCTCGGGCGACTGCGCGACTGCACAAAGTCTCTTTGTCATGGGCCTCTGTCACTAACCCATGGTTTATCTCGAGACATAGTGACAATGCATTTTCTTACCTTTGGCTGACCTGAGTCATGATCTGGCGATCACGCGACCCAACTAAAATCATAGTCACTCAAAGTTAACATTAACTCACTATCCTTTCTAAGACCTTGCGACTAACCGTTGCCTTTAACATTTTGCAGTTATGTCCTAGTCGCCTAATTTTTTTATTCTGTGTCAAGACTATGCAACCACACCTAGTCACCCAATCGCAGAATACAAGTCTTGAGTGTTTAATTTTACCATAACAGGTTATATGCGCCCTTTTTCCACTTCTGACGACTACGCGACATACCTTAATCGCCAAGTTAGGAGGAATTTTCACTTTGGGCACTTTTCTTCTCAGACTTTGCGACCACCGTTAGATCCTCTGATCTTTATATCCTACGACCGTTGCTTAGTCGCCAAATGTTTGTGCATACCCTTAAATCTTTCTCAGACACCGCGACTGAAGGGAAAGATCTTAGTCTCGTTGTTGCTGAGTCCAATTTCTATTTTTGGCCACCGTGTGATAGAACCTTCACATCCACTTGCCTTATGACACATGTCACCCAGTCATTTGTTGACTTTCTTTACAATGGAAAACTGAGTCATCATCATGTTCTGGCGATAACCCGACTACGCTTTACACTAAACTTCAGACAGTCAGTCACAAAGTCTCAGTCAAAATCTCTTAACCGTTGTTCCATCTCGAGACCTCATGACTGAAGGCCCTGCTTAACCCTTTGACTTTGGATTCATCTGGCGATAAAGTGACATGAAGTAATCGCGGAGTCTGAAGATGTTTTGATAACTGTTGAGAATTTCCTGCGATTACCTGACTAAGCAGTGGGTCCCTTTTGCATAAAGCCTTATGATATAATTATCTTGCAACTACCTGACATGAAGAAATCACAGAGTCTCAAAATGCCAAAGGAATATTCTAAAGTTAAAAGAGACCATGCGACAAAAGGAAATCACCAAGTCAGGAAGATTTATGGAATATTTGTTTGGAGTAACGTGACAAGACGACTTTACTAAAACACATGCCTTAAGTGGGTGGAAAAAGTAACATTGAAACAGGATCGCCATGACCTAGGGTTTGTTTTTAACGTTTAACACTTGGAAAGGCTAGGGTTTTCAGGGTTTTGTAAATTGAGTTAGGTTTTACACTTGAAAATATGAAAACTTGACACAGGTAAGGCCACAAGGGACGAGAGACAGCTAACTTGAATACACCAGATCACAGAGAAAAGAGCAGGGAGCTAGGAAAACTGCCAAAATAAGAAATACAACCAACACTGGCTCTGATGAGGGTTGGCTAAACAGGGTTTATGACAAAGAACCACAGAATCTTTGGTTGCAAACCACCTTTACAACGGAGAAAAACCCTAAAATAAGAAGGGAAATATATACATAATTTACAAACAAGGGACAAGGAAAGGAACATATAATACATACTTACTTGTGCACTTTGAACCTTTACTCAAAGAAAGCCTTCAAAAATTGCCCATGCACAGGCAATTCAAAAAGATCTCCTTCCATATTCTTCAACAAATATGATTCTTTGCCAAATTTTTCTGCAACAATGAATGGTCCTAGCCATAAAGACTCAAACTTCTTATGCTTACCTTTGTCCTCTAATCTTGCATTCCATTGGATAACTAAATCATCAATTTGGAACTTCCTCTCATTAGCCCTCCTGTCAAATAGATATTTCATTTGCTGTTGCAGCTTCACATTTTCTCTCTGACTATTTCTCCTCATTTCATCTAATTCAATCAGCTGCATCATTCAATTTTGCATATTGTCAGAGACATCTAAATGTTCCTTTTGTATGAATTGGCAAATGGGAAATAGATTGTAATAGGCAATCTCACTTGTACACCATATACTAACTCAAAAGGAGATTGACCAGTTGCCTTCTTATGTGTAACCCTATCAACCCAAAGAGCTAATCTCAATTTTTTATGCCAAGTCCTTTTGTTTTGTTCCAGAGTCCTTTTCAATATTTTCAATATTCTTTTATTGGTAGACTTAGCTTGTCCATTGGCCTGTGGGTGATATGGGGATGAATATGCTATTGTAATCCCATACCTTTCACAGAAACTTGTCATTTCTTCTAATCTGAAACTCATAGCATTGTCCATTATTAATTTATTTTGCAGTCCAAATCTGGTCAAAATGTTCTCTAATAGATATTCAATAACCACCTTACTCATTTCTTTCCTTGTGGGGATAGCTTCAATCCATTTAGTAAAATAATCTGTGGCAACTAAAATCCAACTGTGTCCTGCACTGGACTTTTCTTAAAATTCACCTATAAAATCAATGCACCTACAACCTTCAATTTATTGGAGAACCTCTGACATGGCTCACATCTCCTGACATGTATATAAGTATCTTTGAACAAAGTTGGCCAACAATACCCTGCCCTCAAAATTTTATGGGCAGTGGTCTTAGTAGAAAAGTGACCTCCACACTCTCCTTCATGCATCTCAATTAGAACTTTCTCAGCTTGATGTTTGTCAAGGCACAGTAATAGTACACCATTTTTATCTTTCCAAAATAAATCTCCTTGAATCAAAACATACTTTTGAACTTGCAATTTCAAACTTCTCTTTTGATTATCAAACAAATAATCAGGACACTTAGCATTTTTGAGGAAGAAAACAATATCAGTGTAATATAGTTGCCTCTCTATACTGGTAATGACTTGGTCTTTTTCTTCTGTCTAATTTGATTGTACTAAATCCAGGTTCTCCTCTGTCATTAGTTTAGCCAAGCCTTGACCTCTTACCAATTTAGTGATGTTGATTTCTATATTGAACTCTTGAATTCTTGTAATCCATTTACATCTCTTACCAGTAACCTCTGACTGTGTAAGGATATCTTTCACCGCTGAATGTGGAACATAGGCGTGCACCTTGGCACACACCAAATAGGGCCTAAAAGACTTTACTGCCTTTACCAATGCATATGCTTGCTTTTCCATTATTTCATAGTTAAGTTCTGCAGCCTGCAAGGATCTACTATAGAAGGCTATGGGATGTTCAAATCCTTGCTCATCTTTTTGAAGCAAAATTGCAGCAATTATATGAAATGATGCAAATGAAAATAGGGAGAAAGGCTTAGTGTAATCTGGTGATTTCAACACTGGATTTTCCTGTACTTCCCTCTTTATCCTTTCAAAAGATTGTTGTGCTTCATCATTCCAAATAAACTTAGTATCTTTTTTCAGTAATTTCACAATGGGCTTTACAATTTTAGCAAAATTGGCTACAAATCTTCTGACAAATTTAATCTTTCCTAAGAAAGATTGTACACTCTTTAAGTTTTTTGGGGCAACTACCCTCTAAATTTCTTCTACCCTCTCAGGGTCTATTCTTACCCCTTCTCTGGATACTATATGTCCAAGCAACTTTCCCTCTTTAACTGCAAAATGACATTTCTTAGGGTTTAATGAAATACCATACTCTAATGCTTTATTAAAAATCCTACCCAAATGATCACAAGGATCATTAGCCCTCTTTGAATATGCAGTTAAGTCATCTTGGTAAATAACCATGAATAAATTAATAAATTCTTTGAAAGCAACATCCATGGCTCTTTGAAAAGTTGCACCTGCATTTATCAAACCAAAAGGCATCCTGACATAAACATATGTTCCTGAAGGAGTAGTAAATGCAGTCTTATACTGCTCTAACTCTTTGACAAGAACTTGGTTGTAACCTGAAAAACCATCCATCATTGACAACAATTCACACCCAGTGAATTTATGCAACATTGCCTCCATATTAGGCAGTGAATAATTATCTTTCAATGAAGGAATATTGAGGTTTCTGAAATCAACACATAATCTGATGTCACCGTTCTTCTTTCTAACTGGCACAAGATTTGATACCCATGTTGAATGTCTAATAGGTTGGATTATCCAAGCCTCTTTGAGTTTCATCAACTCTTGTTGCATCTTGGGAGCCAATAAGGGGTTAATGGGCCTTTGTTTCTGTCTAAATGGCTTGACATCAGATTTTAAAGGAATCTCATGTTGGAAAAGGTCCTCTCTGTATGCTTTCAAGTCCTCATATGACCAAGAAAAAACTGTTAGAGTAATTTAGTAATTACTCTTTTGTGCTTAAGTTAGACTTAGGAACTTTCTATTTCTGAGAGTTTCCCTTTTAGGGCTTCGGTATCCTTTATAAGGATTCACCGCTTTACTTTTCGGTATC
>MU224512.1:1013365-1032493 GCA_018584345.1 Thuja plicata
GGTCCTTCTTCATTTTTGAGCTCCACATATACTCAGGCAGGTTTTACCTTTTATGATTGCTGTTTACACAGTATGTTATAGTGTGGACACTGTTTTGCTATGTATCTTTGTTAAACCAACTTATAAATCACCTTGCAAATGACCAAGCATAACCAGATGCAAAATTTAACCATACAGACTATGATTGTAAATATAGAAAATATCAGTGATATAAGGATTTTCATCCTTCTTCCTTTTCTTATACGAGGGATAACCTAATGATTCACTCTCCAAGGAATCACTAAAATGGACATTGTCCTGCTGACATAGGTCCTTACTGAGTTCAGTTTGTTTGTTCTTGGTAACAAGAGTATTTTGATTGAATTGGTTTTGACATCTTGAAATAACTTGGACAAAGATATATTATTAGATTAATTTCTGGACCAGTGCCTATCCTTTAGGCTACATAGTCAAATAAGCTAAGATCTCATAGAAACAAAATACAGTAAGCTTCCTTACAACCCACATACAATTCAGATAAGTTGCCTTACAAGTTACCCTATCACCTCTAAACTATTGTATCAAATATTTAAACAAAGCAGTATGCTCCCTGAAACTACTCACAAAACTTAGTTCTTTCCTTAAAAGAAACTTGCAAGTACTCAGATAGTTACCTAATAACCAAAATGCTTGAGAATGCCTTGCAAACTTAAACATAAAAGAGCATACAGAGAGAATAAAGAGACAACAATGGAAGAGAGTAAAATTGCACTGTATATTATTTATATGATCCATCTTTCCATACATGAAAGATTATACAACTTCAAAGGATAGACAGAAGTTCAGAACATCTGAATTCTACAATATATTATCTCCTTTCCAAAAAATCCAACAACCAAGACCCTTTACAATAACAACTCTTTTTTCTATATATAGGTTTTTGACCTTCTTGGAATCCCTTAAGGATGCAACAAGCTTTAGATGGTCATAGAAAACCTAACCCTAAAGTTACAAGAGAGACAAAAAGAAAGAGAGAGAAAGCGGTGGAAAGACCAAGTCAAAAAGATATAATATATATTCTTGGTTCTTCTCCCGATCTGGCAACTGCAATCAGATTGATATAGAAGGTAGTTGGTAGTATTTATGTTGAGTCTGGATAGTTGTGCTTGCATACTCACCTACATTCTCCTTTTGCAATAACTGTCCCTCTTGTCTTGAACAGTGCAGTGTCAAGTGTTCACTTTACTCATCGTCCAATATTTCCTCTTCTATTACTAGCTTCTTTTTCTTCGGTGTAGTCATCACTTCCCAAGATTTCAATTCATCGTCTGATGGCCACTTGAAATCTTGATTACTCTATACTTGCACGTTTTGTCTATCCCATCTAGCATCAGTGATGTTTTTGACATTAAGTAGGAATTTGTTGATATCAGTCTCTGCTTTGAAGGCTTCATCCAATATTTTATTGAATTCCTCTATATCAACATCTGCTCCAAAAATAAATGCCTCACCACTAGGCATCTTGGTGTCAAACTCACTCTTCCAGGCATCTACAACCTTTACTTGGTCATCATCTCCCCTTAAGGAAGGAATAAACTTATTAAAATCATTTGAAATGAGGCTCAATTTAACCTCTATCTGATTTAATTTTCCTTTAAAGAATGAGAGATCAATATTGACTCTTTTGATCTCATCTCCCACTTCAATTATTATTTTAGGAAAATCTGGTCTTATGGCTTGTAAAGATGACAAATTCTCAAATAAATTTGCCCTAGCATACCACTTAGTAAAGTAAGGGTTTAGAATGGCAAGGTACCCCATTACCTCAGTATGCAAACCTGGCAACTTATTGTATGTATTTACTACAATGTCAATTTTATCCTTTAGAATCTCAATTCTATGTTGTAGTATGCCTTTCAATGCCTTCAAAGCAATTGCATTTCCCTTTTCTTCATCTACCTTTTGTTCCACACCCTCTTCTGATTTAGGCTTATCTTCAATTTGCATTGGTGGTGGTTGTGCAGGTACATATATCACCTCAAGCTTTGTTTCTAATTCTTATGTTAATGTCTTGATCAGCTGATCCCTCTGGTATAATTGTATGTGGCACATAAACTTGTCCTTAGACAATGCACCTATTTCTTCCAACAAAGTACAATACCTCTCAGACAATTGTTTAGTCTTATCTTCATTTAGGTGAGCCCAGTGTTTCATAATTTAGGAGATTTCTAAGTCCCCTGTATTTTGTATAGACCACACCATTTGATTGCCCACCATATTTTCTTGAATATTTACTAACTGGGGCTTTTGGTCCTTTAGGCTTAGGCTGCACATTGCAAAAGCTTGAGATTTTGGGCTTTACCCAAATCCTTTTATCATATCTCCCATCTAGACCTCACTAGCCATTTTGAGATCTGGCTATTTTCTAATTTGGTCTATGATGAAGGCAGATGCCAAATCCCATCCCTCAGCCAATAATATTCCACTTCCCAGTACCATCTTCCTGGCATCCTCGGGTGAAATATCCTCTTTTTCAGGGTCATAATTCTGTAAAGCCACTAGGGCTTCATTTGTTATTGTATCTTTCCCATCAACTATTAATTGGGATTTGAGCTGCTCTATTTTATGCCATCTTAGGAAGTCTTTAAACTCCTATGTTTTAACGAAGCTATCATCATCTAAAATTTTTTGTTGATGAAGCAATCTTTCATCAACACAGGCTTTGAGTGGTATCTCAACTTCATCTTCTAGGTCAGGCCATTGATTCTTGCCTTCCCTGATTTCCTTTCTTAGGTTATGATCATATAACCTAGTGTCAGGTACTAAGGCCTTGGCCTTATCTTTTTTATTACTTTGTCCTTCCACTGAAGGCTTCCCTACTTCCAATTTCTGCCTCTTTGCAGCAGGCTCCTCTACATCATTAGGCTGGGTGGCAACTGTCAGATCTATAATGTGACCCTCTACTCCCTGCAACTATGGGATCTCAGCCATTTCTTGCTCTGAGGCTTGTTGTGGTGAAGGATACATAGTAGGACGTGCATAGTCACTGTCACTACCACTATCATACTCTGATTCTGAATGTTCAGGTGTCTAAGCACCTTTCTTGTCAAGGACTGTATCCAATTTCTCTACAAGAACATAATAGTTGTCTATCATGGCCTTAATTGTATCAAAATATGGGAGGTTAGGGTAAAAACCCCCAAAAGAAAACCCATTTGTCTTTATCTGCTTTTCCAGCTTCAGCAACTCTTGGATTCTCAGTCTTCTGGTATGGATATCATCTTCATCTAAGATGTTCCTTGTTGCATCTTCTTCTATGCACTCACAGTGGACATTTGTATTGGGGATGGTAGGTGTATACAATCTCCTAACCCCTGCCATGAAGCCTTCTGGATTAATGTATCTATAAGGGGCTGCCCCCATCCTGTATTTCTCCAACCATTGACCCACTGCATCAATGGCATTCTTGCCAATTGTAAAGTTGGAAATCTTGAATTGCCTAGGGGTTATAGTCCCCTTCTTGTGTAGTGCAAAGTGCTCATTATCTATTAATAATAACTGTCATATGAATTCCATTTCAGCTACTCTTGCAGGCACATGATATGGTAATAAATGAGATGGGTGAATACACCCATATACCCTGATAATGGTATAATTCTCCTCCAAGAAGAAATCACCCCAATTATGTTTTCCAAGCCAATTATCTGTATCATCACAGGGCCTGAGTAGATGTATGATCTTCAATGGGTCTCTTGTCCTACTTGTTCCCAAACTCTGCACCATTGGATACACAATCCAATTCTAAAAAGCATAGTAGTCACACTCCCTAGAAGTGTAATTCCAAACCCTCACCCAAAATTGGATAGGATTTGGTGCTGACAGGTAGAATCTCTGGGGAGTTAGATTATTAATGTCCATGATTACAAAATTGAAGTACAAGAGGAGATGCATAAGGACTGAGTAATGTAAAAATTTAGGCTCCTTCTCCTTTGGACTCTTCAATATTTTCTAGGTTGCAATGAAACCCTCATGTATTTCATCAATTATGTGCTGTATGTAATCATAACTGGTGCTTGAATGCACCTCTTGTAAGTCTAACACCATCATCAGGATGCCAACATTGATTTTTTCTGCATCTCCATCTCTTCCTAGCAATCTACACAGAGCATAAGAGATATACTTAATGTAGAAGTGTAGATCCTTATAATAATATGGATGTGGCTCGGCTATAGGATCTAAGTACTTTTTCACTTCTATTAACATGTGTTTCTACAATAAGCCTTTAGCAATACCAGGCTTCGAACTATACCTCTTCTCCTGCTTTGTCATGTCAATTTTAGTAGACATGGTACTAAATAAGCCAAAAGCCTACATGAATGAGTTCCTATTCAAAATTAAAAGGGCAGTGCCATCATCCCTTTTGATGGTATTTGTCAAAGCATCATAGTGATTGTCTAGGTCTTAGAATAGGCCTACATCTAGGAAGACATCAGGAACAAGTAACCTAGCCAAACCACAAGTCCAAGGGTTTGATACTAGGATGGGCTTATCAGAATTCCTACAGAAATAATTGAAAATGGAGAAACCTATTTTGCCTGGAGTCGCAGCATCTTGAATGTCCTTGTACTCATCAATGGGAACATTTGCATTATCTTTCTTATTCTGTGTTGAACTAGGCAGGAGATGGAGGAATTCATCAGAAAAACTTGCCTTTCCCTTCTGCTCCTCCTCACTTCTTCCACTCGTCAAAGCAACACTCATAGCCCCACTTATACTTGCAAATCCTTGAATCTCTTGCTCCTTAATGATATTCAAACAAATCTATCTTAGAGATTAGTTAACCGCCTTGTGCACAATTTCCTGAAATTTAGAACTCTTTGATCAACTTTGGAAATACTGCAAACTGAGCAAAATATTTCTTTTTTCTGAAAACTTAACAACTTGGGCTCTAAAAACTGAAAGCACGGTGAATGAAAATGAATGCACCCTTAAATCCTTATAGCCATCATTCAGAGTATGTAGCTCATAATTTAGAAACATTAGTTCTGTCATTAATTTGACATGCTGTGAACTTGAATGAAAACCTAGCCATAGTTCCTGAGCTTGACAGGAAATCAAATTTTCAAAAATGAATCCTTGGAACAATCACACAACATTTAAAAGAGCTAACATGTCACACTGTGATTTTTTAACTGTCTTACATCTCAGCTACTCTTTTTGCACAGTAATAAAAATGCAAGCCTGTGATTGGTTACCAAGCAATTCATATTGTCACATCAAAAACTGCCGCCATTTTTTAAATTTTAGGATCGGGCGACTGCACAAAGTCTCTTTTTCACGGGCCTCTGTCACTAACCCATGGTTTATCTTGAGACATAGAGACAATGCATTTTCTTACCTTTGGCTGACCCGAGTCACGATCTGGCGATCATGCGACCCAACTGAAATCATAGTCGCTCAAAGTTAACATTAACTCAGTATCCTTTCTGAGACCTTGCGACTAACCGTTGCCTTTAAGCTTTTACGGTTATCTCCTAGTCGCCTAATGTTTTTATTCCATGTCAAGACTATGCGACCACACCTAGTCACCCAATCGTGGAATACAAGTCCTGAGTGTTTAATTTTACCATAACAGGTTATATGCGCCCTTTTTCCACTTCTGACGAATACGCGACATACCTTAATCGCCAAGTCGGGAGGAATTTTCACTTTGGGCACTTTTCTTCTCAGACTTTGCAACCACCGTTAGATCCTATGATCTTTATATCCTACAACCGTCGCTTAATCGCCAAATTTTTGTGCCTACCCTTAAATCTTTCTCAGACACCGCGACTGAAGGGAAAGCTCTTAGTCTCGTTGTCGCTGAGTCCAATTTCTATTTCTGGCGACCATGCGATAGAACCTTAACATCCACTCACCTTATGACATATGTCACCCAGTCATTTGTTGACTTTCTTTACAATGGAAAACTGATTCATCATCATGTTCTGGCGATAACCCGACTATGCTTTATACTAAACTGCAGACAGTCAGTCGCAAAGTCTCGTTCAAAATCACTTAACCACTGTTGCATCTCGAGACCTCACAACTGAAGGCCCTGCCTAACCCTTTAATTTTGGATTCATCTGGCGATAAAGTGACATGAAGTAATTGCGGAGTCTGAAGATGTTTTGATAATTGTTGAGAATTTCCTGTGATTACCCGACTAAGTAGTGGGTCCCTTTTGCATAAAGCCTTATGATATAATTATCTTGCGACTACCTGACATGAAGAAATCGCAGTCTCAGAATGCCAAAGGAATATTCTAAAGTTAAAAGAGACCATGCGACAAAAGGAAATTGCCAAGTTGGGAAGATTTATGGAATATTCATTTGGAGTAACGTGACGAGGCGACTTTACTAAAACACATGCCTTGAGTGAATGGAAAAAGTAACATTGAAATAGAAGCGCCATGACCTAGGGTTTTTTTTTAACGTTTAACACTTGGAAAGGCTAGGGTTTTTAGGGTTTTGTAAATTGAGTTAGGTTTTACACTTGAAAATCTGAAAAATTGACACAGGTAAGGCCACAAGGGATGAGAGACAGCTGACTTGAATACACCAGATCACAAAGAAAAGAGCAGGGAGCTAGGAAAACTGCCAAAACAAGAAATACAACCAACACACTTCTACCCTAGGTTCTAACCTTTCTCAACCCATTCACCCCTGCTAATCTAATCCTAATCTTAAATTCCACTCTAACCCACCTCCTAATGTTGTCACATTCCATTAAGGAATACTTAGCAACTCAACCCACTTTAGAAAGTCCACTTTCTCAAGCTGGACTTTCTTAAAGTCCATTTTCTCGAGCCACTCTCTTACATCCTCCCTTACCTCTTTAAAGATTTCATTAATGCCTTATCAATGAAGATACCTTAAGCCTATTTCTCTCCCATGCCTTATTAATGCCTTGGACATTAATGGCTCTTTCATCTTCATTTATGAGTCTCCTAATTCATAAATTAACCCTCTCTCTCTCTCTCTCTCTCCTATTATTCTATAAATAGAAGCCTATTTTGAGAGAAAATAAGCCTTCACATTAGATCAAAATTACATTGTTATTCTGTTAGATTCATCCTAGATTTACATTTCACTTACTTTTTCATGCTAGTTCTTTGTTTTAGTTTCATCTTTTAAAGCTAAATTACATACTTTTTCATCTTTTTAGCTTAACTTTGAATTAAATCCTTCATACTAGAATAGTATTGGTCACTGATTTATAGCATATTCTGAGGGCTAGTATGCTATGAATTACACTCTTTCTAGTTAGAAGGCAATAGGCCGATACTAGTGGTTTTGAACATTTTATCTAACCATTTGGACTAATGCAATGACCTATTGAGTGTTTGTGTTATTTTCATCAGGTACCCAAATACACACGCACATTTCTGGTGCCCACTATGGGGCTCAAATTTCAATTTATCCTCATTTTCTAACACTTTTTTGGCAATTTGCAGACTCAAGATTCCATCATAGAATCGCATTTAATCTTGCAGGATCGCATCCCGAATACGCCGTCGCACCGTGTAATTTCTGGATCGCATCTGGGATTTTCGAGATTGTATCTAGTTTTGTCTTGTATTTGGTTAGCAAGGGCTCATATCTAGAGAATAGGATCGTATCCTTGATACTACATCGCATCTGGTGAAAATCTACGATCGTATCTGGTTTTTAAGCTTATTCATTTGATTTCTCTAATCATAACATTTTAACAAAGTGGTGGTTGTGGTATTTTACAGATTGATAAGTGTTTGCAGGGTATATTTGGAGGTTTAGATAGAGTTAGACTAGAAAAATACTAATGTGGTTTTCACAGGTTGCCAACCCCATCTTGACTTCTATTTCCCTACTTTCTAAAAACATAAAACCATTTCTCTACTTGCTAAGACAAACTAGATATTATGCTCTTTTCCTCTTGAGAAAAATTAGAAAGTCAGACGTTGTCTTATCATTTAGGATGAAATAGGGGGTACATGAACCACAAACAATTTGTTTAATTCATTTTGGCATAGAAATTGAACAAACACAAATTACTAAATCATGTGGGATCAATGAACAAAATTGTTTAATTACTTTTTGATTCAGTAATTGAACAACTCAAACTCACTAAATTTTGTGGTCAATTGGACAAAACAAAATTTCCCTTTCTATTTTCTTTAAAATAGGAATCATTAAAACAAGCTCAACATAGCTTGGAGGAAAAGAACTTTGTTTATAGTGCTTGATGAGAAAATGACATGGAATAGGAGAGTATGCTCTTCTTCTTTTGAAGAATTAGAAATCTAGAACTCCTAAGCTCACCAATCCTTGTTACCAATATTTTTAAACACTAGAGGGCCTACCAGTTGAGGAAAAAATCTCCTGGGAATGACCCAAGTAAGGACAAGTCTTACGCCAACCCTTCCAACTCACTATAAATAGTTGCTTCCTTGTAGGCTAAAGCCTCGAAAGATGGAACTGGTTTTGTTCTTGGAATTTTGACATCATTCATTGAACATATTGGGGTATATATAGAGTGGAGCCGCTTGAATCTTACTTGCAAGACTATATATATTGAGGTACTCATAGGGCTATACGCCTCAATTTTGCCTTGTGCAATTCTATGGGGGAAAATTTTGAATGGATTGCCCAATAATCTACAACACATTCAACTGAAAGAATTCTTGATTGATCCCCGAAAGGGTGGTAATCTTTATGCAAGGCAAAAATTAATTGCCCCAAGACACTCTTCATATCATGCACTCACTTGCGTTTAGAGTCGGCTAATACAGCATCATGACTAGAGCCATTGCGTGCTTGGTGATGGTTGTATTCTGATTAGCATTTGAGTGTGTACCTAAGTCAATGACCAAATATTTTCATCCTCCACCTAGAAATTAGGAAAGATGAGTGTTTGTTGCACCCTCTTAACAATGCAAAATTGTTTGATGTGTTCAAAAGACCATTAAAAAGATAAGCTCCTCACAAACAATCAATAAATTTCATATCTTGGAGTACAAGTGTTTTTCACGCCCTACAATACCTCTTGATGCAATTTAGAAACAAACAAATTCACCTTCCTTAGAAGCAAATTTTTCAAAATGGACCAAAATTGACAAAACCATCATAAGATCGCATCTTGTTTTTCCTAAGTTGTATCTAGTATTTTGGATCATATCTGGTGCATTGGATCATATTTGGTCAAGCATATAGTTGTATCCATTTTTTTAGAATCGCATCCAGGATTTAGGATCACATCTGGTTCCATTAGAGGTTCATATCTGGGAGCTCGTATCCTAGACAGTGGGCATTTCTAGCAGATTTTCCTAGAAAGTCTCAGATGTTTTAGGTACCCCTTTTTCTCTTTGGCTGTTCCCTATTGTCTCTTCAGGTCTCCCTACTATTATTTTCAAAAAAATTCAAAACATCTACCTTGCATGCTCAGTTAGTCTTTTACGATCAGTTCAATATGTGTGGTCTACCCATTCTCTATCAAACAACTTGGTTTCTAGCTCACTATTAGGGCATTCTAACCCTCTGACACTGGAATCATTTACATCCACCAAAAAACAAACAGTAACTTCTACCTAGACACACCCACTTGAATGATCTGGAATCCTTTCTAGCACTGTTGAGAAACGTTGATGAAGTTGAGAAACAAACTTCATGGTTAACACAAGATGCAACAAGTACACAACTGAAAGATCAGAAGTGCCTCCTAAAACATCACACTTTCAAGGAGAAACTTCTCGCCAATCTCTATTTGATCTTGATTCACCTCAAATGGGTAACAACACTAACGATTGGAGTAAAGCCTTTGAGGGTTATGATGATGGCAAACAAGCACAATCCATAGGCACAGAAGAGGAAGAAAGGCCCAGGTTTGAATGTAATCCATTTGGGTCAGATAGTGATGAAGAAATCATTGAAGATGAATACAAAAATCTTAAACAAAGCAAAAGAGTCCACAAGCTATTAGAATAAATAATTGGAGATGACAAGGAAAAATAATTCCTCCATTTAGCATCCACAGGTGTCAAATTACCCCAGGATTATAATGTGAATGATCTCAAAGAAAAGGAGGTACCAAATCCCATATCTATCCTTACCAAATAGCTCAATCAAATTCAAACCGAGCTCACAAACCTCAAGCAAGAGAAGGACAAACCAAAAAAAAAAAACTCTTTGGACACCATTTGTCCATTTCCTTTTGATAAGAGTATCACTATGGTCCCATTTCCTCCTAATGTGGCAAGACCAAAATATGACAAATACACAGGGAAAACTGATCCACATGACCATGTGAGGGAATTTTGTGCTCTTAGCATAGAGTATATGCATGAACCCACTTACCTCATGTGACTAGTTTCAGGAAGTCTAGGAGGAAATGTCATGGAGTGGTTTTCAAAATTGAATCCTAAAGTCAAAACATTTGAGGAGTTAATGCAATGGTTCATTCAACATTACTCCTACAACATTCAACATGATGTCACCATGATGGATCTATGTAACACCAAGCAGAAAATGGGAGAATCCTTTACACACTTCCTACAAAGATGGAGGAAGATCTTTGCATGATATTCAAGAGTCATCTCTGAAACAGAAAAGATGGAGATCTTTGTTAATAATCTCATACCTGAATTGAGCTATTCTCTACAAATGCAAGATTCTCCTAGCTTCGATAGGATGATTAAGAATGCTCTTTGTATCAAAGAAGTCATGGTCAAAAAGGGGGAGATCACCCTTCAAAATGAAAACAAAGGTAAAAGCTCCAACTCCAAGCCTAAATGGTGGAAGCAAAACAAAAATGTTGTTAATGACAGAGTGGTTGATGCTTCCAACATTAATTCTAAAACCGAAGCATTCAATCTTACCAATGGTATGCAAGCAAGTAAGGAGGCTAGAATAACATCTCCCATTCCCAAAGCCAACAATAATAATGACAAGGGATGAACATGGAATTCAAAACCCCAAAGAACATTCACACCTTTGGGAAAACCTCTTGAGACCATCTTAAAAACATTGGTGGATAACAAATTCCTTACGATTTCTGATTGTAAACCTTCAAAACCAATGGTCAAACCTAGATGGTGGGATGATAACTCTTACTGTGTCTTCCACAAAAACAAGGGACACAAGACAAATAATTGTCTCAAGCTCAAGCATGTTATCCATGAACTCATTGAAGGGGGTAGGATCAAGGTGGATGGACACACTACGAATGAAGATCACATAGCATTTAATAAACCATTCCCCAATTACAATCAAGGAGAAACATCCAAAGGGAAAGGTAATGACGTAAAATACACCTATTCCAAGAATGACAATGTGATCAATATGCTCAACATTAAGAATGAATCTATCAACATGGTCACCATCAAAGGAGCCTCATCTTCTACAAACACTGTACCCAAGAGCCAAGCATAGGTTACGATCAAGGGACCTCCAAAACTGACATCCACACCCAAGGTTCCTATTATCACTATTCCTAAACCAGGAGAAAAATATGTGGTCACTATCCCTGGAGCGAAATATGACTTGGTGGATCAATTGCAAAGAACTGCTGCCAAAATTTCTATTTTCAAATTACTCAAAATATCCACAGTGCATAGAGAAATCCTAGAACAAGCTCTACACACAACTAATGTTCCAAAGGATATAGATATAAACAAATTCCAAGTGATGTTCAATCACATCTTAGCACCACATTAACTCTCCTTTTCTAAGGAGGATGACAAATCATTGACCCATCCACACAATCAACCCCTCCATATCAAAGTTCTTATTCATAAATCTCGTGTTAGATGCGTATTGATAGCTGGAGGTGCTGGATTAAATATCTGTACACTAGATCTTGTCAGGAGGTTAGGCCTCTCTGAGAAAAAAATTGACTCTAGAAATAAAATAATGAGGAAGAAAGATCCTCCCGAGGTATTATTTGTCTACCCATCAGAGTTGGACCGATTGAAAGTGATGTTATATGTCAAGTTTTGGATCTACCACTAGCCTACAACATTCTACTAGGGAGACCATGGATTCATGAGATGCAAGCTATACCATCCACTTGACATCAATGCATGAAATTCCCACATAATGGAATACAGGTAAAAATTCCTACGGATGCCAACTATGCTTACAACAATATTAAAGCAGGTAGCATGATTCCACACAACAAGAAGGCTATGGATGTAGTTACTCCTGAAACTACCAAAGACATGGTCATGAAGGGCTTTAGCAAAATGTTGAAACTTTAAGAAATAGGTAAGGGAGAATACAAGTTGGACATGACTCCCGCCTTGACAGAGCTTCCAGTATCACTAAGATCCTATGGAAAACCATCATCAACATTCACACCTCTCATAGTCCAAGAACCAAAACTACACAAGGCTACTGGTATGATAAAGGCATCCACGTCTTCTTTAGATAACACAGAAGAGTAGGCAGTCTTAAATTGGCTTTAGAAAGGAAAACCAGTAGAGTTTGAGGTCAAAAATGTAAAAATATCCCCAGAACAATATGGAAAGGGATATGATTTCCTCAAACAAATGGGATACAAAGGAAAAGGACCTCTGAATGACATAGGATGATGGATCATTGAACCTATACCCATGGAGTTTCACCTCAACAGAGATAAAATAGGATTGGGCTTTAATACCCAATCCAATAAACCTACTTCAAAGAAGAGTCCACCTTCTGAAGCAGAGAGTGATAAAATAGATGAAATAGTATCAGACCCATGGATTTATGAGAGATTGCTACATATTGGTACAGAGAATCCTGAATATCAAGGAGAATGCTATGTACCTAGTTTTGAGGTACCATAGGATCTTCATACTCCTTTGCTAGAACAACCGCCCATTCAAGAGGTAGGAGACACCATAGCTACAATCACTCAAGAGGAACCCCAGCCATAGAATTTACATCCTAACTAGGGGAAATTGGTCACCATTACACATGTCCTAGATCTACCTCACTTTGATCTACAAGTAGCTAACCGATTCCATCAAATAAACATTGCTGAATACTTGAATAGATCTGATGATGATGTCACAGACTCTCATGACTATGAGTATGATCAGTTATCTATTGCTTCTAAATAAGTTGGGATAGACACAATTCACATGTTTGTAGCTCTCATAGCTCCTAGTAGGCAACCTATCATCCCTTTCAATGACACTAATCCTCCTGAAGTAGAAGAAGAGTTCCTTCCCCCGATCATTGACAGAGACACTAGTGAATACATAACTCTACGAGAATTTCATAGGCTACAAGCAAGAAGCCTCCTTTTACAAAGAGATGATGATGAGTTATCTACTAATGAGTCACTAGAGTTTGATCCATATATGATTGACAATGACCCTTTTAACAACGATCTCACTCTTATAGATCTAAACATCAAAGATATTAACTTAACAGACCATGTCATGTCGGTTAAGAGTTTTGATTCTAACATGATGCCATCCTTCTCAAGATCTGACTCCCTAAAATTGGTACTTCCAAACCTAATTGATTGGATTGAAATAGATCCTACACCTATGCTTCACTTCCCTCATGACCACTCCCTAGCTTGTTATCTTAATGCTTGTGAACCTCACCCCTCTTCCACCAATGCAAGGAGCAAGAACATGTCACAGGAAGATATCAAGTTTCTTAGTCACAAATTAAAAAAGAAAAAGAAAAAGTGGACTGATGGTGAAAACCACTCTGTGGCAGTATCAGATCCCAAAATAGTAAAGAAAAAAGATGTATCCAATGGTGAAAACCTCTCAGAGGCATCAAAGGATGAGACTCTTGATATCCTCCCTGAACACTTTCAAGAAAGATAATTGGTATTAATTGAACCAACACAGCCAGTGAACTTGGGCACTGTTGAAGATCCTCATATAGTTCATCTAGCACAATCCCTATCAGAAGCAAAAAATATATAATTCACAGAATTCTTGAAGGAGAAAAAGATCAACTTTGCCTAGTCCTACACTGATATGCCAGGGCTAGACCCTAATCTCATTATGCACCACTTATCTATAGCTCCTGGGATCAAACCTGTGAAACAAAAACTTAGAAAAATGCATCCTATGTTGCATTACTAGTGAAAGCAGAATTAGAAAAGTTGTTAAAAGCTGGATTCATTCGGGTTATTGCCTAGGCAGCTTGGATCTCCAATGTGGTCCCTAATTCTAAAACTGATAAATGTATTAGGATCTGCATAGACTTCAGGGACCTCAACAAAGAATTTCCAAAGGATGATTTCGCTCTACCAAATATTGACATGATTATAGACCTTACAGCTGGCTACCAGATGTATTCCTTAATGGATGGATTCTTAGGTTATAATCAAATCAAGATTGTCCCTGAGGATCAAGAGAAAACCACATTCACATGTGCATGGGGCACATTTTGCTAGAACATCATGCCATTTGGCCTAAATAATGCTAGAGAAACATATCAAAGAGCTATGACAACCATATTCCATGACATGTGACTATGTCGATGACACACTGGCTAAATCCAAAGAATGAAGCACTCATATTGTAGATTTAGGAAAAATATTAGATCGAATGGAACAATTCCAACTCAGGCTCAATCCAAAGAAATGTGCCTTTGGGGTTCAATCGGGAAAGCTCCTAGGATTCATAGTATCATCTAAGGGAATCAAGGTAGATCCAGCAAAAGTAAAAGCTATTCTAGAAATGACTCCTCCATGTAATATCAGTCAAATGAGGACACTACAAGGGAGACTCCAGTCTATCAAGAGATTTATGTCCCAACTTGTAGATAATGCACAACCCTTTACTAAGCTACTACATAAAGGGGTTACAGTCAACTAGGATGAACACTGTGAAACCAACTTTAGGGAATTAAAGGCGTACCTACCTGCTCCACCAATTCTTATGGCACCTATTCATGGAAAACCTTTGCTCCTATATATTTTAGGTAGAGCTACATAACTAGGAGTATTATTGACGCAAGAGGATGAAACAAAGAAAAATCAAGCTATCTACTACATTAGTAGAACTCTAGTCGCTTATGAGCTCAATTATAGCATTATTGAGAAAGCATGCTTAGCATTTGTCTTTGCATCGAAAAAATTAAGACACTACATGCTTTCTCACATAGTCAAGCTCATAGCTAAGATCGATCCTCTGAAGTATCTTTTAAGAAAAACAACATTAACAGGTCGTTTGGAAAAATGTTTCCTCATTCTAAGTGAGTTTGAGATTGAGTATGTTGAACGGAGGGCTATCAAAGGATAGGTACTTGCAGACCAACTGGCTGATTCACCACTCCAGGAAGATAGACCATTGCTAATTGAATTTCCTGATGAAACAATCATGTATCTCACCAAACATTCATGGAAGATGTACTTTTATGGGTCATTTACTCAACAAGGATCTGGAGCTGGGGTTCTCTTCATTACTCCGTAAGGATATAAGATTCCCAAATATTACAAATTAATGTTTCCATGCACCAACAATATCTTAGAATATGAAGCATTGGTCAATGGTCTCAAACTCACCATAGAATGGAAGATCATTGAGTTACACATATATGGTGACTCCCAACTAGTTATCAATCAAATCAATGGGGAATATCAAACAAGAGATGAAAAATTGCTGCCCTACAAGAAACTAGTTGATGATTTGAAGAAATACTTTGTCTTCGTCACCTTCCAACAGATACCAAGATCAAAGAATAAAGCAGTAGATGCTATGGATACCTTGGCATCCATGTTACAACTAGAGGAGCATCAATTCTTCTATGACTTCTTGGTGGAAGAAATATCCTATCCTGCCTTTGCCAATCTGAAATACCAGGTAATATATGCCTTAAATACTCCAGTTCAATCCTAATATGCCAGTATTATTGCCTATCGTTCTGATCAAACCATTCCCGTCAATCTATCTAGAAATGAGAAAATATCCCTGATTAGGACAGCATCACATTACGTCCTCGTAACTAACAACCTATATCGACGTTATCTCGATAGTACACTTCTTTAGTGTTTAGAACTAGAAGAGTCTGATCTAGCTTTAAAATATGTCCACGAAGGTGTATGTGGATCACACTCGAATGGATTTTCATTAGCTAAAAAAATTCTCAGAGTAGGCTATTATTGGCCTATAATGGAGAAAGATGCTATTCAATTTTCCAAAGCATGTCTTAAATTCCAAACACATGTAAATCTCATCCATGCTCCTGCCAGAGAACTGATACCTTTTGTCACACATTGGCCATTCTAGCAATGGTGTTTGACTTGGTTGGACAGAAATATCCCAACTCTTCAAATGGACACAAGTTCATCATTATGGCCACTGAGTATTTCACAAAGTGGGTCGAAGTTGTGTCACTAATCAAAGCAACTGGCAAACAGGTGGCTATGTTCATTTTGAACTACATTATTTGTAGATATGGGATACCCTCTTCAATTGTGATAGACAATGGGGGGAAATTTAAAAACCAAGACATGGATGACCTCTGTGAACAGTTTCACATTACTCAACATTGCTCTTTGGTCTATTATCCTCAAGGTAATGGACAGGCTGAGGCATCGAACAAAAACATTCTCAAGATTCTACATAGAAATGTGAGCAAGTCTAGCAGAGACTGGCATTTACAACTAAATCTGGCACTATGGGCCTACACAACAAGCATCAGAACACCAATGGGAGCCACACCATTTTCTCTAGTCCATGGCGCTGAAGCAGTACTACCTATTGAGGTTGAAATCCCATCTTTGTGGATCTCTCTACAAGGACTAGTTACTGATGAATAGTACCGCATTGATCGGATAAATTCTCTGGACCTACTAGATGAGCACAGACAATAAGCATTTGATCACCTCAAAGTGTACCAAGCAAGAATGTCCAAAGGTTACAACAAGAAGGTTAAACCATGCAAGTTTGAGGTGGGAGACCTTGTCATGAAAGAGAATCCTAAGAACCAGCCTAACAAAGAGCAGAAAGGAAAGTTTGAACCTAACTGGTTGGGACCTTATGTTATCACTGCTACTTTTGGGACTGGGGCTTATCAATCAGCTACACCTGAAGGAGACATTCTTCCTAATCCTATCAATACTCTACATTTGAAGTGGTTCTATGCTTAATGTTCGGTTGGCAGAGCCTGTACAGCAAAAAGTTCTTACAAAATACCAACAACATTCATAAAATTGATCCTGAAGAAATCCAAAAATAGTGGAAAAGGTCCCTCAAAATGGGTATCCTTGGTGAAAACCTAGTAAATAGGCACCTTGATACTACAAAAACATTCAAAAAAAGAAAAAATAGAAAAAAACATTGAAAAAGAGAAAAGTTCCTTGATGAGCACCTGGTAAAATAGGCATCTTGGTAGCAAAAAGAAAGAAAAATATCTTGCCAAGTGGTGAAACCTGGCAATCAGGCGTCACTTGTGTTTTGCGCTCCATCTATCAATGCACTACTGATACTAAGCCTTCATAATTTTTCCTGTGCTCATATGTTGACTTCATTTTCCTACCTGACTATCTTATCCTCACTTGGGATTTATCTATCTTTACGTCTTAGGAATAGGTCATTCTACACTTGGGGCATCTTTGTTAGCATAGTCATTCATGGTTGCTAGGTTTCTCTAGGATGGTTTGCCTCATGAACATGATGTTTCTCCATACATGCAAAACAATGTCACTTTTTCAAAAAACCAAGGGTGTCTTTCCAAACATCACATATTTAGATACAACATTTACATTCACAACATTCCTACAAAGCCATATTGGATCGCAAACATGAATGGATTATCCTAATCAAATACATAGACATGGAACACCATATTACTTGTATTACAATTTTCTGATTAATGAATCTTTATTGTGTTTGATAGATGAATGAACAAATACTACTTAAAACACACAATTTGATAATGGTTTGATTATAATTATTTTTATGTCCTGATGATGTTTTTAACTAGGGGCATCTAATTAGTTATAAATTTTATTGGATTGATTCACAATTTATGATTTATTATGTCTTCTTAGTTAATTACGTCTACGCAAAGACAAAGAGTCGCAAGGATTGGGGGCATAATGTTTTCTTGAATTTCTGCGTAAGGTGATTGTTTCACATGATCCTATAAATTTCACATAACTTGGATGTTTATGGTAAGAGCTGCCACTATGGGTGGATAGCCACATATATCTTGATCTTTGTTATGTGTAAACTACGGTGAGTTTGACACAATTTCCTTTTCTATTTTCTGATCCAGATTCTGACTAAGATATACGAATAATAATGTACCCAAGAATATGAATTTTCAAGGTCATTACGGGTTTAATATCTTGCCTTGATCAGAAACTAGTATATTAAAAGGAAGGTGACTATTTTGTTATCTTGGCTTCTATGCCTTGATGCCTAAGTCTATTTTTGACATTCCAATAAAACATAGTATTCATATTATGATAATATTAGTGGGTATTAGTGATGATTGTACAATTCGATGGTATCCATTCCAAAAGTGCCCAATGATGATACATATGTTGCAAATTTGCTAAATCAGTGACAAGTCCTAAGAGTCTTCATATAACTGCATTTAGAGATTTCCCGATGCATTTTTTTCAACAGTACACAACAAACATAAGGAAATTTAAGGCTTGAAACATGGTTTCTATCTTCTTCTACAAATATCAAGTTAATTACATCATTTATATTACTGATATCATCCATAGCATACATTTTGCATACATTTTGGAAATGCGAAACTGAAAAATACAAAAATAAAACATCCATGTATTGCATTTTTACTTCTACATCCTAAGTGCATCCATACATATATTTCTGCATAAACTGGAAAAACAAAGAAAACATACATTTGCATTTTTGCATAGATATCATTTGTTCATATTAGTAATATACTCATCACATCCAAATTATAAAAATGATGTTATCAACTATAACCTCACTCATCACGAGATCAAGATATCATCACATGTGCAACAAATACATTTACCACATCTATGGAAAGCAAAATAGATACATTTTCCACATAAAAATATGTCAGAATCCAAAAACTACAAACATGATACAAATAAAAGCATAAAGAGTATGAGTGAGCATTACAAGTATCGATAAGGATAAAGAGTATCACAGCATAAAGTGTATCAGAT
>MU224512.1:1043171-1067135 GCA_018584345.1 Thuja plicata
AAGCTCATCGGAGGTTGTGGTTTAAACTTCTTGTTTTGGGATTCCATTTGAATGTGCTAACCCTTGCTTGAATTTTATTGCTTTATTGGCTAATCTTAATGGTTTGCATGTTTTAGTTTTGTCTCTTCCAGGTAGATTTCTATCACATACACCTAAATTAGACATTGACCTTGAAAATATTAGAAAAAAAGAAACTATGGCAAAAATGTTGGAGAAAGCTGAAGCAGAAGCTACTACTATTGAGATGAAAATAAAAATTGACTTCTTGCAGTCGGCTACAATCTCTTTTGCTTATACAGAAGATGCTACAACATTAAAGAACAAGGCTTCTTGTTTCAAAAACCATATAAAATTCTTTTCTCCAAAAGATAATGACAAATTTTAAAGGATACCCCTTCCTGCAGAAAGGTATAAGCAATTTTATTTCTTTGGAATTCTAGGTTACCTTGATGTAATATCAAAGGATATGGGAGAAAAACTTCCAAAGTTTTCAACTAATAATGTTGTAACTTGTGAAGAACATTTAAGAAAATTATTTGATGTTATAGATGATTTTGTTAGTAATAACTAAGAGGGGGGGGGGGTGAATCAGTGACCTACAAAATTTATTCTTAATCTAACCACCAATTAGATAAACCTTAGATTAGTATGTCCCTACAAAATCCATGCCATGAAATACTTATATTGATTAACTATCTATCGGTTTTCCTTGTCTGTCCTTATTCTCCTTGATTACCGATAGGCAGTATAACAATTTACTGAAATACAGTAAATATGCAGAGTATAAAGATAAATACATAAATGCATATGTGAAATGTAAAATAGTAAAGTAATAAACCATACACACATAACACATGGATTTTAACATGGAAACACTATTAATGAAAAAACCACTGGGATCGGTACCCCAAATTTTCACTCTTCTAAAGTAAGCCTTGTTAAGAGATAACCATGTTAAAGGTTAAAAATACACTGTTAGGTGTGATCTTGTTAGAGGATTTTACACATATAGGTTGTCACTTAGTATCAGGCATCTAATGCTGTCATCCTTGAATCAGCCTCTCTCTTAGACCGTCAGTAGGCATCGGGCATATCCAATGCTACTTTCATGAACCAACCTTTTTGGCACTCCTTGGGATGTACCACAATATATAGAAGACTATTAAGTCCTACTATGTTAAGAGACTTGATGCTTCAATGGTTAAACTGAAACAAAATGACCTAGTTCTAATGCAACTTGTATTGCAAATTTTCAAGTCTATTTAAGTACATTACCTCTATGATAAATATATAAATTCAATTATTTCATGATCCATACTTTCTGCTCTATGATTCTTGTGCTCACTATTCATCGGTGTCTATAGAATTCCTTAGCTCTCCTTAAACTTGATTGATCAGTACTACATGAAGTTGTTCTCCATTAGTTTCTTCTTAGCATCCTCTTTTTGTTCTCTCCCCTTAATCCCCTTTTCATATGTTATGGAAATGAATTAAGCTTGTCTCTTATATAGACATAATATTCATTGATTCTTGATTCTTGGTTCTTGATTCTTGGCATGAAAAAAAATCTAACCAATCTGATTTAAAGCATAACACCTAATTTATCTCGTAGTTATCTTTATGCCAACTGTACAAATCTTCTTTAAATCAATCACTTAACTCTGGTCGAATAAAACAAAGAAACCAACCACTTAAGTCTATCTTTAGCTCTTTCCAACTAGATATTTTGTTATTTTCTAAAATCTCTATTCTGTCGGTCAACTCTTTAGTTATTCATCGGTTACAACTATTAGTTTCATCGATGTGACTCCAGTTATCTTTGGGATCTCCGTCCGTTGGGAAAATATATTTTCAGCTCATCAGGTATCACTGTGGTTTGCTTCATCGAGCAACACTGTCTTCTGCTCATCGAGTATCAATGTGACTTTTCTTCTTTTCCTTTACCGATGGTGTGCACTCTGTCAGCGTTGTTAGTCACTTGGTGAATACTTGAATTTTATGCATTGCTGAAAGCATAACCTTTGTTCCATTGATTCTCTGAATTCTTTGGCATTTTATACATGATCGTATAGATGATATCAACTTGACATCAATGACAATACAAACCATTAACTGATTTAATGCCTTGCATTATCTTGAACTTAACATTATCAAACATTTAATCAATTACATGTCATCAATCTCTCCCTTTGGCATTAATGGAAACAAACTTATATTATCACACTATACTATTTCTAATACAATATGAAATACAATCGTTGAGATTCATCAAACTACCAATCTTTATTTGATAACGATAAATGTCTAAACTTTGGTAAGCTATGTTTTAGGTTAGATTTGATTCTTGCATTTTTCTATTTACTGATGTGTTGAATCTTCTTCTTGTGTCAATTTCTCTCTTTTTTTATGTCTTTCTCACTTGTTAGCAACTCTTCTTTTGTATTAACTCCTTTATACAAACTCTCTCCCTATGGATATGATCTCTCCCTATTGGAGTAATCTGATAATGGATAATCTTTCTTCTTTTTTTGAATACTGTGATAATATGGATAAACTCTCTCCCTTTGAGAATAATGCCAAACAAATATCTTATAGATATCTGACATTAATGTCAAGTGATCTTTTCTCTCCTTCCATAATATATTCCTTGAATTTCCCTTATCCATCAACAATACAACAATATGCTCTGGTGCTCAGTTCTGATATATATACCTATCTGTATATAGATGTAGCTTTGAAGTTCTTCTCTTTGCTTGCATCAACATGAATCATATTCTGATAATAAGTAGGCTAATGCAACCTCTAGTCTTTTACTAACTGGTAGACAAGGGTTTGACCCCTAGTATCTTTCTCAGGTACTCAAATGTATCCTTGGGTAGTGGCTTGGTGAAGATATCAGCCAATTGTTCTTTTGATTATACTTACTCAAGTATCACCTCTTTTTCTTGAACTTGTGCTCTCAACTAGTGATACTTGATGACAATGTGTTTAGTCTTTGCATGCATGACTAGATTTTAGGGAATGTTTATTGTACTAGTGTTATCACAATAGATAGTCACTAGTTCTAAGATTTTCATATGCATACCTTCCAACAACTATTTGATCTATGCAATATTTGAGAAATTTACAATAGCAACAACATATTCTTCTTCTGCAATAGATTGTGAGATGTATCCCTTCTTCTTTATAATCCATGTGACAAGTTTGTCACCCATAAAAATTGCTCCTCTAGTTGTGCTCTAACAATCATCAAGATTTCTAGCCCAATCAGCATCGACAAACATCTTTAGTTCAAATTTTCTTTCTCTTCTATACCATAAGTTGAATTCCTTAGTATTCTTCAAATATCTTATAATTCTTTTTACAACAGTCATATGTGATTCCATGGGGTTAGCAGAAAATCTAGCAAAAATTCCCACTGCATATGCAATATCTGGTCTAGTGTGTACAACATACATGAGTTTTCCAATCATTGATCTGTAAAAAGTCTAATTTACCTCTATTGTCTTGTCCTCTTTTGTCAACTAACATATAGTAGCCATCGGTGTTCCAACTAGTTTGGATTCTTCCATCTTGAATATTTTTAGGACCTCTTTGATGTACTTGGACTGTGTAATGAAAATACCTTCTCCTTGTTACATGATCTAGAGACCAGGAAAGAACTTGATCTCTCCAAACATAGACATCTCAAGCTCTGTGTTCATTTCATTAGCAAATGATTTGCATAGCATATCATTGCCTCCAGATATGATGTCATCAACAAATATTTCAGCAATTAGCGTGTTAGCATCAATATTTTCTTTTAAATAAAGATTACTGTTTTCACTAGTTCTTACAATTCCAATACTTATTAGTTGGGAATAAATTCATTCATACTAGGCTCTAGGAGGTTTTTTCAATCCATACAAGGCTTTGTGAAGTCTACATACCATGTCCTTGTTTGGATCAACAAACCCTTATGGTTGTTCAATGTATACCTCTTCTTCAAGTATTCCATTTAGGAATGCTGACTTGACATCCATTTGGTATATCTTGAATCTTTTGAATGCAACATAAGAAAGAAGTATTCTTACTCCTTCTATCCTAGCAACGGGTGCAACGGTCTCTACATAGTCTATACCTTCCTCTTGTGCATACCCTTTGCATACTAGCCTTTCTTTGTTCCTTGTGACTTCTCCATTCTCATTCAACTTATTCCTAAATATCCATTTTGTACCGATGACATTCTTGTCATGTGGTCTTGGAACAAGTGACCATTTTTTGTTCTTCTTAATTTTCCCAGTCTCATCATTCATAGCACTTATCCATTACTCATTATCTAGTGCAACATTGACAGATTTTGGCTCAAACTCACAAATTAAACAATTTGAGTTTAAAGACTTACTTCTTGTTCTTGTACCAACTTTCTTATCTCTTATGATCTGGACTTCTGGATGGTTCCTTCTAACATATCTTGAATGTAGAGGTATAGTTCTTTGATTATCAGCTTGATCATTATTTTGATCTTCATTTTGTTCTTCATCACCTTGTACATTATCTTGATCATTATCCTGACCGTCGGTATTTTCCACCTGATGCTCGGGAGCAATGATTTGTAGCTCAGGGGCTCTACATTGTTGGTATGGTAGAGTCTTAGGTTCCTCGATGTAAGCGAACTTATTGTATTCCTTTGTTTCTTTAGTGTTTTCCTATTCATTATTCTCCACAAATTCATCTATCTTTACACTAGCACTTTCAATAATTTTGTTAGAGGCTTTGTATAGACATTTGTAAGCCTTTCTCTTGGTAGAATACCCTAGAAAAATTCCTTCATCACTCTTGGAGTCAAGTTTTCCATTTCTATCTTATTTTAATATATAACATTGACTGCTAAATTTTTTGAAATAACTCACATTGGGTGTGTATCCATACCATAGCTCATAAGGTGTCTTCTTGGTGTCTTTCTTCAATTATACTCTATTCAGTGTGTAAACAGCAGTACTGACAGTTTCCCTCTAGAATATTTGTGTGATGCCTTTCTCTACCATTAGTGTTCTTGCACAATCTACTATTGATCTATTCCTTCTCTCAGTAATCCCATTTTGTTGTGGTGTTCTTGGTGCAGAAACCTGTCTTTTTATACCATGCTCATTACAAAAGCTAGTGAATTCATCTAATACAAACTCGCCTCCACTTTCTGATCTGAAACATTTTATATCCTTACCACTTTGTTTCTCTACCAAAGTCTTATACCATTTAAACATCTTAAATTCTTTTGATTTATCTCTTAGAAACATATCTGTCATCATTCTAGAGTAATCATCAACAAAGAGAATAAAATATCTATCTCCATAATAACTCTTTTTCCTCATGGGTCCACATAAATCTGCATGGAATAATTCTAGAATTGTATCAAATGTATGGGTCTTTCTTTTGAAACTAGACTTTGTCATTTTACCTTTTTGACAGTTTTTACACATGATGTTGTTGAGCTTGGTCATTGTTGGTAAGCCTCTAACATTTCTCTTTTTGATAATTTTTATCATGTTGTCAAAGTTCACATGACATAGTCTTTTGTGCCACAACCATATATCTTTGTTTGTAGCAATCAAACAATTAGAGTCAGTATCATTTAGGTAGAATAAGTTACATTTTGTCTGCTCACTGGTACCAATCAGATTTCTAGATTTATTGAAGATCTTTGCCTTCTTATTTTCTAATGCTACTTTGTGACCTAAATTATTTGACTAAGAAACACTCAATAGATTATAATTTAATGCATTTACCCAATAAGAATTTTCACATTTTATCTGGTTATTCAACATTATTTTTCCTCTACCTTTAACAGGACAAGGTGTGTCATTTCTCATTCTTACTGATCCACCCTTGTAGTATTCAAAAGTCTCAAAAATTTTCTTAAATCACTAGTCATATGATGAGTGTAGCCACTATCTATGATCCAAACATCATTTTTTCTAATTTTAGATATGAGAGTTGTTTCTACATACCTTTCTTCATCATCATCTGAATCAGCCTTTATAGACACAAACACCATCTTGATGTCTTCATCAGATTCGGTGTCAGTATCATCATCCTTGCAATTTTCTAGGTAGCTAACCTTCTTTCCTTTGTCCTTACAGTCTTAGGTATCTCTTCTTTGTAATTGTTGATAGCTTTTTGTAATCACCTCTGTCAGACTTCTTCTCAAAGGATCTGTCATTACTTTTGTCATCTTTTCTTCTGTTAGTGCATCTTGTAGCAAAGTGTCCAATCCCTTTGCAATTAAAACAAAGAAGTGGTAATTTACCTTTGTATTTACCTTTGCCTCTCTGCATTCTTCTAGCCATAAGTTCTTCTATTTCATCAAGATCATCTTGTTCACTTTCACTATCACTATCTTTTCTCATAGTGTTTTTGTGACTTGATTTACTTATTCCCATAGAATTTTTAAATGCAGACTCTATGTTTGGTAAGACACTATTATCAAAGTTATTAATCTCAAATGAAATTAGTTTTCCAATTAAACTATCAAGAGTAACTATATTGTTTTCTACTTCTCTCATTTCTTAAATGACAGATACTCTTATAGCATAAGTAGGCAGTAAGGTTCTTAGAATTTTACTTACCACTATATCTTCTTCTAGTACACCTCTAACTTATCAGATAACATTAACAACCTCTTTAATTCTTGTGTTTTACTGAGTGATATTTTCTCCTTCTTTCATTTTGAGATCATCAAACTTTCCTCTAAGGCTTTCTACTTTGGCTCTCAAAACATTTTTGTCACCACCATGTACAAGCTTCAATTTGTCCCACATCTACTTTGCAGATTTGCATTCTTTGACATCTTCAAATTCAGCATCACAGAGTGAGGAAGCAAGCTCTATCATCATGCCATTATGTTCATGCTTCTCTCTCATTTGTTCAACTATTGGTTCTCCTATGGGAAGCACATATTTAGTTTCATGGAGTTGAGTAACATCATTACCAATACCTGATAAGTGGAGTCTTATCCTACTTTTCCATGAGGCAAAATTTTCTTTGTTAAACTTGGGCACATCTCGTCTATTCATATTGTGATATTTGGCTTAGGTTTTGAAACCTTCCTTCTAAGCACACAAGCTCTGATACCAATTGTTAATAATAACTGAGAGGGGGGGTGAATCAGTGGCCTCAAAAATTTATCCTTAATCTAACCACCAATCAGATAAACCTCATATTGTTATGTCCCTACAAGATGCATGCCATGAAATACTTATAATGATTAACTGTCTATCAGTTTTCCTTATCTATCCTTATTCTCCTTGATTACCGATAGGTAGTATAACTATTTACCAAAATATAGTAAATATGCAGAGTATACCAATCAATCCATAAATGCATATGTGAAATGTAAAATAATAAAGTAATAAACCATACACACATAACACATGGATTTTAACATGGAAACCTTGTTAAGGGAAAAAACCACTGAGACCGGTACCCCAAATTTTCACTCTTATGAAGTGAGCCTTGTTAAGAGCCAAGCCTGTTAAAGGTTACAAACACACTATTAGGTGTGGCCTTGTTAGAGGATTTTAGACATATAGGTTGTCACTTAGTATTGGGCATCTAATGCTACCATCCTTGAATCAGCCTCTCTCTTAGACCGTCAATAGGCATCAGGCATATCCAATGCTACTTTCATGAATCAACCTTTTTGGCACTCCTTGGGATGTACCTCAATATATAGAAGACTGTTAAGTCCTACTCTTTCAAGAGACTTGATACTTCAATGGTTAAACTGAAACAAAATGACATGTTTCTAATGCAACTTGAATTGCAGATTTTTAGATCTATTTAAGTACATTACATCTCTGATCAATATATCAATTCAATTCTTTTGTGCTCCATACTTTCTGCTCTATGATTCTTGTGCTCATTGTTCGTCAGTGTCTATAGAATTCCTTAGCTCTCCTTCAGCTTTATTGATCAGTACTGCATGAAGTTTTTCTCCATCAGTTTCTTCTTAGCATCCTCTTTTTATTCACTCCCCTTAATCCCCTTTTCATGTTTTATAGAAATGAATTAAGCTTGTCTCTTATATAGACATAATATTCATTGATTTTGATTCTTGGTTCTTGAATCTTGGCATGAAAAATAATCTAGCCAATCTAATTTAAAGCATAACTCCTAATTTATCTCATAGTTATCTTTATGCCAACTGTACAAATCTTCTTTAAATCAATCACTTAACTCTGGTCAAATTTTAAAAAAAAACTAGTTAAGTATATCTTTCGCCTTGTCAGCTAGATATTTTGTCATTTTTTGAACTCTCTATTCCATCGGTGAACTCTTCAATTATTTTTTGGTTACAACTGTCAGTTCCATTGGTGTGACACCAGTTAGCTTCGGGATCTCCATCCATCAGGAAACTCTATTCTCAGCTTGTCGGCTATTACTGTGGTTTTCTTCGTCAACCAACACTATCTTCTACTCATCAGGTATCACAATGACTTTTCTTCTTTTCCTTTACAGATGGTGTGCACTCCATCAGTGTTGTCTATCACTTGGTGAATACTTGACTTTTATGTATTGCTGAAAGCATAACCTTTGTTCCATTGATTCTCTGAAGTCTTTGGCATTTTATACATGACCGTACATATGATATCAAGTTGACAACAATGAAAATACAAACCATTAACTTATTTAATTCCTTGCATTATCTTCAACTTAACATTATCAGACATTTAATAATTTACATGTCATTACATTTAAATATCAATCATGGAGATGTAGTTATGAAATTATTTGTACAATCTCTAGTAGAAGATACTAGGGAATGGTTTAGGAGCCTATCTCATGGTTTTGTAGGAACAATGGATGAGTTGAATTATCTATTCAAGGATCAATATGGTGATAAGACAAATGAAGGTTTTTTGCTTAATGAATTTAATAATATAAGGAAGAACTCAAAAGATTAATTAATAGAGTTCAATACAAGGTTCTAATGAGCTATGCATAAGCTGTTCCAAAAATGAAGTTGGATCAAAAGGTATGTCTTGCTACCTATCTTAATTCCTTTGATTCAAAAATGGGCTATGCACTGAGAGATAAAAATCCTAGAACTTTAACAGAAGTCTATAAAAAATTGTCAATATACAAATCAACATAAGGATATCAGGAAAATTGGGTAGAAGAGATGATCCATGCTTTAATAGGAGTAACTAAAAGGATCCTTAATACAAAGATTATAAGGCTCCACAGAATAGCAAGCCATCCTATAATAATAATTACAACCAAAAAAATAGGATGCAAAACTACCCCTATGGCACCTAATTCAAATATGGTAAGCCTATTGCTCCATTAAGGAAAGACAAACCCGAGAATAGGACTCCTAGTCCTTTACATAAAAATACTATTCACATGTGTAATGATGACTTTTGGTGTGAAGCTTGTGAGGCACCACACAATCCTGATTTTTGCATTTTTTCCTTAGATTTAAAAACAATGGAGGAGGAGGAAAATGATGAAAATGATTCATGTGATTATAGTATGAATAATTCTTATTCTTGTCATGATATGGATTCTGATGAAGAAATTGAAAATCATGACACATATGGCTCACAATGAAGAATTGAAAGTCATCAACAACAAATCTTGTCAGATAGTGCAGAAGAAGAAAGGGATGACCACATAAGATGCTATGCCCAAAATAGTTAGGAATCCCCAGTAGTGATAAAAGCCTCTGATGAGGAAAAATATAGAATCACTCCTGATTTGGTAAACAAAGCTAGAAACAATTATCACCTAAGAAACAAAGTGGTGGGTAATGATGGTAGTTAGCCATCAGGCATATTTACAAAAGAAAACAAAATAGATGCCAAATATGTACCTAAAAAAGATGAACCTAGGGAAAATTCAAATAGACATAGGGTCAAGATAGTCAACAAAGCTAATGAAAAAAAATATGTACATGTAGAAAAGGCTAAAGATCCAGAAGTAAGTTCTTCTTCACCTAAACTGGAAAATAAATATAGGAGGGTAGAACCTGCTGTGAATATTTAAATAGAAGAGAGTAATATCATTCTAGAAAAAACTAAAACCACTGATGTAAAATATACTCCAGTAGATATGGGATAGTGATTATCTGATATGACTGTAAAGGTCCCATTCCTTTAGATGATGAGAATAAAAGAACACAAAGATAAATTTATTTCACTATTAAATAATGTATCATCAGTAAAACTTCAGAAAGCAGAGCATATTGAAAAGAAACTTACAAACTAGGGAAAAGAGCCTAAGGGGATGATTTTTGAGATTCCTAAGATTTACTTAAATAAAAATACTTTTGTAGGGGTTGTTGACCCTTTTTTCTTAACATTTGTTATAAATGGAAAGATTCTAAGTAAATGTATGATAGACTCAGGAGCATCCAATATAGTCATGCCTGCACAAATTATGAGATCCATAGGTTTATAAGTAGATATTCCTCATGGGAGGTGTCAAGAAATTGACTCAAGCGAAATCCCTGTTGTTGGAACTATTGAAGCCCTACCCTATAAATTAGCCATGTGCCCAAATATAGTATTGACTATAAGCATACTGGTGGTTGACATACAACCAAATTATGTCATGGTGTAATCTAGAAATTAGAGTGCTTCAATGGGTGGCAATATTTAGTGTGGCGTATCATATGCCACTTTAAATATAGCTAGAAGTAATGTAAAGGTATCTAGAGAGGGAAGAACACCTCTTACGATAGAATTTCTTGAGGATACAAACATTAATTATTGTGTTGACATTGACATGGAAAATTTTAGAATCAAAAGGAGTACTCACCAGTGTAAAAATGTTGATCCTTTGGTGAAGGATTTATCTATATAAAGTGATGGTTTGTGGCAAATGTACTTTGATGGAGCCTATTCAAAGGAAGGATCAGGAGTTGGAGTTCAACTCATATCTCGATCAGGTACTACATTCAAATATTATTTTTTGCTATCTCTTCAGAATACAAATAATACAACAAAATATGAAGCTTTATTTTTGGGGCTAGAAATTTCTACTAAACATGGTATAAAATGTTTAAAAGTATATGGTGACTCAGAGTTAGTAGTAGCCCAAGTAAGGTCCAAATATGTTGTAATGAATGATAGATTAAAAATGTATAGACATGCTATTTGGGACCAAATAGAATTCTTTGATGCCTTTAATATAAATTGGATAGAAAGGTATAGAAATATTATGGCATATTTCTTGGCCAATGTGGCTTTGAAAATTGATGATATTACCTTAAATAGGGTATCAATTGTGCAAGTTAAAATAAGATGAGTTGTCCCAGACAATATGTACAACTGGAAAATGTTTGGCAATGACCAAGATATCCTTAGATTTCTTCAGTGCTTTGATTATTATGAGGACCAATGTATAGATTGCAATAATCTACTTGAGGTCATTGATGGTAAGGATTGTGTACTGGGGGATGAGGTTGTCCAACTTAGTTCTAACTAGATTCCTACAGGATTGGTAGAACTTGAGGCATTTTTTACTGATCAAAATGAACATATAGTAAGGGTAAGAAATGCTAAAATATAGGATCTAGAGAAGATAAATTTGGGGTCACAGACCACTCCTCAAATAGTTTATATTGGAAAATAATTAGACTCTCATGTTAGAACCAACTTGATAAAACTACTGAGAAAAAATAAGCATGTTTTTTCTTGTTCATATGAAGATCTTAAAGCTTATAGAGAGGATCTTTTCCAACATGAAATCTCACTCAAAAATAGATATAAAACTATCAAACAAAAGAAAAGACCTATTAATCCTCTATTGGCTCCTAAGATGAAAAATGAGTTGATGAAGTTAAAAGATGCTGGAATTATTCAACCTATCAGACACTCAACTTGGGTCTCAAACCTAGTACCGTTAAGAAAGAAGAATGGTGATATAAGACAGTGTGTAGATTTCAGAAATTTGAATATTGCTTCCCTAAAATATAACTATTCTTTACCAAACATGGAAGCAATGTTGCATAAGGTAACTAGTTGTGAGTTGATAACAATGATGGATGGATTCTTAGAATACAACTAGGTACTTGTTAAATAATCAGATCAATTCAAGCCTACTTTTACTAATCCATGGGCAACCTATATCTATGTCAGAATGCCCTTTGGATTAATAAATGTAGGAGTAGCTTTCCAGAGAGCCATGTATGTGGCATTTAAACAATTTATTGATCTGTTCATGGTTATTTATCAAGATGATTTGACTGCATATTCTAAAAAAATAGGGGATCACTATGAGCATCTATAATTTTTTTTTAATAAGGCTTTAGAATATGGTGCTTCACTAAACCCTAAAAAGTGTCATTTTTCAGTTACAGAAGGGAAGTTATTGGGACATATAGTGTCCAAATATGGAGTTAGGATAGATCTTGAGAGAATAGAGGCTATCCAAAAGGTCACTGCTCCAAAAAATTTAAAAGGAGTACAATCTTTCTTAAGAAAGATAAATTTTGTCAGAAGATTCATAGATAATTTTGTAGAAATTGTCAAACCAATTATAAGGATGGTAAAGAAAGATACTAAATTTCAATGGAATGAGGAAGCCCAAGTAGCATTCGAGAGAATAAAGAGAGCAGTACAAGAGGCACCTATTTTTAAATCTCCAGATTATAGTAAGCCCTTTTCTTTATTTTCATTTGCATATTTTCACACTATTGATGTTGTTCTGTTATAAAAGGATGAAGAAGGGTTTGAACATCCAATAGCATTTTTTAGCAAATCCCTTCAAGCTGTAGAGTTGAACAATGAAACAATGGAAAACTAGGCATATGCCTTGGTAAAAGCTGTAAAATATTTTAGATCATACTTAGTTTGTGCTAAGGTTCTTGCATATGTGCCTCATTTAGTAGTGAAAGACATTCTTACCCAATCATAAGTGACTGGTAAGAGATGTAAGTGGATTAACCAAATTCAAAAATTCAATTTAGAAGTCCACATTAAAAAATTGGTAAGAGGTCAAGGTTTGGAAAAACTTATGATAGAGGACAACTTGGATTTAGTACATGTAAATAATACAGAGATACATGATCAGACAATCACATGTATGGATAAAAAACCATTTTATGCTGATATTGTATATTTTTTAAAGAATGCCAAGTGTCCTAATGCTATGACAAATAACCAAAAGAGAAGTCTCATATTACAGGCTCAGAGATACACCTTAGTACAAGGAGATTTATATTGGAAAGATAGAAATTATGTATTATTTCTATGTTTAGATCAAAGCCAATCTAAGAAGATGTTATGTTAAATGCATGTTGGGGTATGTGGAAATCATTTTTCTACCAAGACTACTGCCCATAAAATTCTAAGGACTTCATATTTTTGGCCCAACTTATTCAAAGATACCCATGCATTTGTTAGAAGATGTAAGCCATGTTAAAGGTTCACAAATAAGATAAAATTTTCAGGAGCCCTATTACTGAACCCTGTGAATGCTGAAGCTCATTTTTCTATGTCGGGGATTGATTTTATAGGTGAATTTTCAAAAAAAACTAGTGGTGGACACAATTGGATACTTGTAGCCACAGATTACTTTACAAAATGGATTGAAGCTATACCAACAAAAAAGGCAACAAGTAAGGTGGTTACTAAAGTTTTAATGGAATATATTTTAACTAGATTTGGTGTGCCTACAAAGTTAGTAATGGATAATGCCATGTGTTTTAGATCAGATGAGATAAAAGATTTATGTGAGAAATATGGGATAATGATGTCATATTCATCTCCGTATCATCCTCTAGAAAATGGAAAAGCTGAGTCTAGTAACAAAAGTATATTGAAGACCTTGAAGAAGACTCTTGAAAAGAACAAAAGAGCATGGCATACAAAACTAAAATTGGCACTATGGGCTGACAGGGTAACAGTCAAGAAAGCAACATGTAAATCAACATTTGAACTTGTATATGGTATGAAATCAAGAATTCCTATTAATAAATGTTTACATGTATACCAGTTTATACAAGAAGGATAGTTAGAACTTTCAGAGAATATGCAAGATTGAATGATGCAATTGACAAAGTTGGATCAAATCATAAAGAATAGAAAAAAAAGAGAACATAAAATTAAAACAAAAAATGAAATATCTTTTTGACAAAAGGTCTAGCAGTAGAAAATTCCAACCAAATGACCTTGTTCTTCAGTGGAATGTGAGAGCAGAGGATAAAGGGAAGCACAGGAAATTTAAGTCATTATGGATTGGACCCTTTATTATTGCTCAGATCTTTGGTAAATATTCTTATCTTCTGAAGAATATGGATGGAGAAGATTTTGAGTTGCCTGTCAATGATCAATTTTTGAAACCTTTTTTCAATTGAACATCAATTTTTCATGCACAAGTAATGTATGTATCATATTTATATAAGTGTGTTTCCTTTCTGTTGTGTGTTTTTTTTTTCTTATAGTAGGTTAGTCAGTATCACCTTAATTTTTTGAAGAGGTCTACAACTAGAGATTCTATGGTTCTTGTCATAAACTTGTGTTCATCCATCCTCAGATAGAGCCACTGTTGGTTATATTTCATGTTTTTGAGTCTACCCTATAAAATTTTGAAGTCTCCTATCATAAATAGGCTTAAGAGTTAGAAATCATGACTAAAATTGCTCATATTTCTCTGCAAATAAATTTTTTAGTCCTAAACCTAGCTAAAAATGCCATAATCCCTAAGCCCTAGGGTCATTTCTATTCAAAAATATAAAAAGGCCCTAATTTATCATTCAAGTTTCTAGTTTCATGTTATCTTTTTCATAACTTATGTCTAAGATATTAGCATGTGCTTATTACTTGTCTCTTAGTCTCATGAAGAAAAGAGAATATTCAATTTAATCTAGAGACTTGGTGAAATGCATTGGTCACGTTGTCTCTTAACAAAAAGAATATGCTTTAAAATATTAGGAGACTTGACGCTGACCATTCATCTCAAGATTTGATCTAACGGTGGTCAGGTTATCTTGTAATAAACCCTACAATTTTAAAGTTATCTAGTGACATGGAGATTACACAGTATCTAAGTCTCCGGATAAACCTAGGTTAAAAGTTAGTTTGGATAACAATGTTGTCACCTAGTCACATAAGAATCCATGAGTTGAGTTGATAATCAGGAGGCTTGGCGACAACTACAGGATGAAAGCTAGATCTAACAATATTTGTGTGGTCGCAGTAAGAAGTTGAAAAGTCAAACAAGATCTGGTGATCAGGAGACAGAAGGAAATATAAGACATGTGTACATCAGTTGTGAAGTCTCATGAAATATTAGGGTTTGGAATGATAATCAAGAGACCTAGTGAAAACCATCAGATGCAGAGGAAAAGAAGATCAACTAAAGTCATGATGTCTCTAGATGGAAATCACAATAGTAAAATTATCAATCAATTAAGAGACTAAGGGCATTTTTCATGAGGTCTCGAGATTAACCATGAGTTAGAGATTGTGTTCAGTGACATAGAGATATAACAGTTGCCAAGTCTCTGTATGTAGCTCTAGGTTGAAGAACAGTTAGAAGAAAGGCTTAGTCGCGACGTCTCCATAATAATATGAGTTAAGTTAAAAGATCAAGAGAAATGGAGACAATCATTGATTTGAAGATTGATCCAATGATAGTCACTAAGTCTCGGTGAGAAACCATAGTTAGAAGAAATATCAAGAGACAAGGAGATTACACATTTGCTAGGTCACCAAAAGTAAAACCAGAGTTAAAAGGATGAATTTTCTTTGATGTCATGGTGGACAGTTGCTAACCCATAGGATTTGAAATAATTTAACAAATGGAAAAGTAGCTAAAACATGATTAATGATAGCCAATCAGATTTGACTTTGATCTCTTTTCAAATTTTATAAGGTTTTAATAAACAAAAACACTGGTTAAAAATTGATTACATGACAGTTTGAAATGTCATGGATAGAACCAAAATTCTTATCACAACACGTAAAATAATGGAAGAAGTGATTGAATTGTAAGTTTACCAGTTGAGAAGAGATGGCTACATTGATTTCTTAGTTATAAGTAAGCATGTCCATTGTCATTTCATTCTTACCAGCTTACATGTTTTCAGAGCTAAGAATTTTTAAAGAGTTCAACATTTTCTGAGAAGAGTAAAGTTCTCCGGCAGTATGTATTGATAAAAGTGAATTCCTAGTCTAGAAGTTAGATGGAATTGTAATTCAAAGTATTTTCAGTGCTCAAAATTGGAGATTACAGAGTAATTGATAGCCTGTGGTGAGGGTTTTGAGGGTATTTGTTTCAATATCGGTAACATATATTGGAACTAAACAAGATGAGTACGGTATTAAATGTGGCATCTACTAGTTGGAGGAGTGATGATGTAGATGATGATATGAAAGGGAAATGCAACTATTCGTAAGAATTCATTTCCTTATTGCCAAGATCAACCCAGAATAGAAAGGTAAGTACTGATACCCTAACTAATAATTTGAGCTTTATTGGGGATGCTAAAACCCCAGGATCCTCTGGGTATTCCTTGTTCAATTAGTTCTATAACAATAGTGATGAAGATGTACCCATATGAAACCCATGGACCTATGGATTGGCCAAGTTTATTGTCCTAGACATATTTGTAGATGTCAATTTCATCCTAGAAATGGCCAGTAGATATGACACACTGACAAAAATAATCAAAAGGGATGATAGCAAAGCCCTAGTTACCCTAGACAGGAACTCTTTCATGAAAGCCTTCATTGTCTACCATCCCATGGCTACTGAAATCAACCTGAAGAGTTTGAAGAAAAAATATATGAGGGAGAGTGCATTGCCTCCAAATTGATTTAGGAACACCATGTTCTGAGGAGAATGAAGAACTACATACAACCCATCCTAGGGACCGCCCCATACTATTACAAATATTTAAACTTCTATATGAATTATATATCAAAGGCACTATGGAGAGTGCTAGGAAAAGATGAAGGTCTAGAGAGAATCACCTTAGACGTCCTGATGATGGTGTTGGACATGCAGAACCCTCACACCAGTAATAAATATGATTATATCCAATATATCATAAATCAAATGCACGAGGCCTTTGTGGATATACAAACAAAAAGGAAAACTATAGGTTCATGCATTACTTTGTTTTAATACATCTGATCTTGTATTACAACTTCCCCATCATGAACTGCCAATGTTTAAGACCATAAAGGTTTCATCAGGGCGAGCCTAATCCCATTCAATTTTGGTTAAGAGTGTGTAATTGTACCTCTAGGGAAAAATAATTTTGTGCCTTTGAAAATTGGATAGTGTATCCAATTCTTCAGTGCCTAGGTGTCAACAATAATAGGTTGCCAATCAAAGTAATACAATTACTCACACCCTGCTAGTATCTTGAAAAATGGATAGAAGATCACAATTGTGGTGATTTTTATTATGAAAATAACTTTACTTTGATTAGGGTGTATGGTTGTACCCACCCTCCCCATATTTTTCCATTCCATGTGCCACTAAGGATTGCTACAATGGAATTCATAAGGAAGCTTATTTTAACTAATAAGGAACACCTTGCTCCTCATAGAAAGGGTACATTTATCCCAAGGCAATTCAAAATTTATAAATTTACAATTGGGAAGAAAGCATTGGACCTATTAAATAACTAGATGATCCATTACAACATGAATGTGGCTCTTTACATATACATTGACACAAAGGGCTTCACCCTAAGTGCAAAGAAGTTGCTAATGCCTGCCACCCCATACAACAAATACCATGAGGAGTGTATAGAAAAGGACTTGATAAAAAATATTTTGGAGGATGAGGAGGTGGATAAGATAGAAGATAAGTTCAATAAACTTATGGGTCTAGAGAGACAAGTCAAGAGAAAGGGCCTTAATTTTTGGGGTTTCTTCCCATACATGCCATATTTGAAGAGGATAGATGCCATGATAAATTCTCACACTCTCATGTGCAATCAGTTAGAGGATTCACTTGTAGTCCTTGAGAAGGAAGTTACAAATGAACCCCTACCTAAGAGACAAAGGGTTGAACTAGGGGAACCTTCTCAAAAAAGAGAAAAGAAGAGAGAGAGGATAGGTGCCCTTATAACTGGAAACAAGCCATATGATCACCAACTGAGAAAATAGATAAGGGCAGGAAGGAAATTGCAAAAAGATGTGAAAGAGGAGGTAGAGCTACCTCTTAGAACTTGCACAAGTGACCGACTGATATACTAGGATCAATTCCTAAAGGATGATAATTTCATAAAGATTAAGGAATTCAAGGACTTCCTCATCTGGAATAAGTAACAACCAGTAAGTGCACAATTGTAGCTGGCAGGTGGTGACCCAGTGACCCAAGAGGTTCTAAAAACACTATAGGACTATGATCCAAAATCATAGCAGATTACACCAGGTTAGGCAAGTGGTCAAGGCCAGTGGAATGCTACTAGTGGAAGGTTGGTATTTTGCCTCTGCATTTATCATTGATCAAATAAGAAAACAACCTGATGTGAAATTGTCATCATAAACATAGGTTGCAGACATGATTAGAGGGTTTGGATACAACACCAAGTCTCAGACACTAGAAATTTGGAGCGTGGCTCCAAAAGATCAAAATCCAGCCATGTTGAACATTCAAGAGAAGATAGGGGGAAATAAGATAATCTGGTCAGTCCAAAACATAGGAGACTTTGAGATCTCCCAAGTGCTCACACACTTTTCCTAACTCAATGAGGCCAAGGAAGTGCAAATGTCTGATAAGCTAAAGAAGCTCACTAGTGATACTAGTGATATTTCTAAGGACAAAGCACTAAGGTAGAGAAAGATCAAAGCACAAGAAAATATCATAGTAGAGCTTACTCAACAACTAGTAGATATGGTAGAGGCTACCCCTGCTGAGCCAAAAGAGGCACAGGATATGGAGATCCAAATAAAGGAAATAAGGAAGATATCAACAGAAATAGAGAAAGGGATCAGGGAGCACAACAATGTAATTTTGGGTGCACTAACATAAATGTTGCAGCATAGGATAGACACCATTAAGGATAAAATTGATGTGGTATATGGAGGCTATGGAAAATTTCTAGGCCTACTAATAGAAGTAAATAATTTTATATCAATTTTAAATCCTTACTATGCAACATGGTCTGGTAGGACAAGAATTTTTGAAAGATTGGCATGTGTACAAACATTGAGGTCAGACCAATCAAAGAAAGTTACCTTGGTTGGGACATAGATAGAGTAAATTGGTGCCACATTTTCATTCTTTAAATGAAAATCAAATTAGATAGAGGAAAATTTGAACATGTTTGGGCTAAGCTACAACAGATTTGTGCCTCCCATCAGAATAGAGGACAATCAGATCTAGCCATTACGGCTATGGGATTCAGAGTTTGACAATGTGCTTCCCAATAAATAGATTTATATATCTGATCAAGGAGAGATGGACATGGAGAGATTTAATAAGATTCTAGATGAATCTATTACAATAGAGATAAATTGTAATAAATTCATCATAGATGTCAAGAGCATAACTGATGCTAGGTGGGAAAGACAGAAGGCCCAGTTGGAAAGTATACAAAGCTTTGAGTGGCCAAAGGAGGAAGATGTAACAGCATAGGAAATCTTGACGAAGCGTAAGAAGAAAAATCTTGTTAGAGTTGACTTGGACATTATGGATGAAGAATAGGAGTACACATGGCACCTGTTCTGTGAGCACAGGGAGATTAGCAATCTTAAAGACTAGTGTAAGTTAGCCTATATTGGCGGTTACTAGATCTATTTAAAAATGTCATATTCTATCCTAAACATATATAGACAAAGGTGCCAAAGATCACAAGAAGAAAAAGGAAAATCAAATCTTATTCTTCAATTTTGTCCATCCACCGCTTGGTGTTTTCCTATCTTTTATCTTTTCTAGTTTTTAGGGTTAGGTATTTTAAAGCATCTGAAGCTTGTTTCATCCTTATCTTAAAGATTCCAAGATGTTTTATGCCTATAGATCGATCTCCTTTATCATTTTGTAAAAGAGTTTGAAATTTATGAAATAGAATTACAAGGTAAACTACTAAAATTTGTCTTAACCTTTGCAATATTTGTCTATCTGAATGTATTTGAAGCTTTAAGACATTAATAAGAATATTTTTCAATCTCTTTTCTACATCTTGGTTGTCTCTTTACATATATGTTAAATTTCTTTTATGTTTATTTGTAACGTACTTAGACATACTGATCACAAGTTGATTGTGCAGTCATTTGTGAGCTCCTTCAAGGAATGATTAATTATTTCAAGTGACCCCAGAGAAATTAGCATTAGATTAAGGATCTAATGACATAGTAGTAGAAAGAGGATAATTTGTAAGGCATTTTATCTTTGTTACAAGTATTTTATTGATCACCTTACTGTGGAGTTTTACCATATATTGACTCAGAGCCCAATGATTAAGCACTGGTTTATAGTAGGCTAAGTAGTTCTTCATTATCCAAGGAATATTTTAATTTATCCAATCATTCACATTTCAAATTTATATTCTATTCAATTAATTGTGTTTAAGGAATACAATTCAGTTTATTGATTCCTCTAAGAGAGGATCAAAATAGGTTATCCCTCCCGAAGTTCATAAGAGTTGAAAAAGGAAGGAGGATGAGAATCCTTATTGCATTAATACTTGTTCGATAAGTAAGCTTTTTATTAGGATTAGTGAGAAGATAATCCACTTAAAATATATTGTCATTCAATAATTATACATAGGTAATACCTGCCTAAGTTAGTGGATCTCCAAAAATAAGGAGGAGGTAATAGTTTCCCCAGATGTTATCTAATACTCTCATTAATTATCCTTTCTCTTGCATGAAATAGGAGTTTGCATTCAAGTATACAAGTATACTGTTACATTAAAGTTGTGCTACAAAAAAAAGTGTGAACAATGTACAAGACTTCATAGATAATGGGATAATCAAGGTGGAAGGGCCTCAAAAACATTAATATCATGTGGCCTTAAAAAATCCTTTCTTAAATCATTAGAAAGGGGAATCTTCAAATAGAAATTAAAATAACAAAGGAGGAAATAAAAAAGCCAATTTTGCACATAGCTATGATAGTGTAATCAATTCCTTATCAGGATATGGGAACACTATCAATGTTGTTGTCATTGTAAAAGATCAACCTTCAAAGGAAAAGCTCTAATTTTGTTACTAGGGGGAAAGCATCAAAGATAAACTTACAAGGAACTATCCCTAAGACTAGTTGTCCTAATCAACCATCTTCTTCTCAAAGGAAGTACAATATTATGGATAAATTGCAAAAGACTCCAGCCCAAATTTTAATCCGTGAATTGTTAAGCTCTCACCAAATAAAAAGGAGATACTAGAAAAGGCTCCTATGGAGACTACCATTGTCAACAACCTAGATGTGGATAGATTTCAAAATGTGGTGGGAAATCTCATTGAGCCTCATTGTTTGTCTTTTTCCAAACAAGATGACATGTCAATTAATCATCCCCAGAATATTACATTGTGCATATCTAGGTTTTGATACATAAACATTATGTCAAACAAGCCCTTATTAAAGGGGGATCCGGTCTAAAATTTTTTAGTTTGAGTCTATTCAAAGCCCTAGTATTTTCTTAAGGTGTCGTGGATCCAAAGAAGAAGAACACCATAAGGCCTATGATGATGAAGAAAGATGTTCTAAAGGAATGGCAGTTTTTCCCATTCAAGTGGGGCCAATAAAAAAAATAACATTTTCCAAGTTCTTGACATGAAATTAACTTACAACATCTTCCTAGGGAGACCATAGATTCATGAAACACAAGTGGTACCTTCAACATACCCTCAATGTATCAAGTTTCCATAGATGGGAGGAGAAATTACTATAAGTGGAGTTGCGAATCCATTCTAATTGTTACCCAAATTTCTCATTTCTGTGCAATTTGGCCTAGTCTGCCTTGTCTGGCTTCCTCTGTCATATTTTCTCAGGTCTTCGACTTCATGTCTTCTCTAAACCCTTAAAATCCCTGAAAACCCTAAGTCTTGGCTCTTGTGTTTCGCAGTTACTTTTTCCCAACACTAAGAGCATGTGCTTAATTTCCAAGTCGTGTGATCACTTCAGCCTGGGCAAATATTCCTATTCTTTCCCTGACTCTGCGCTTTCCTTATGTCGCGTAGTCTGGTGACACATTGGAATATTCCTTCTGCGTCTTTCGACTTAGCTTTTCTCTTAAGTCGTGAGGTTGCCAGATCCATGTCATAAGACTTTGTGAAGAGTGGGACCCTCTCAGTCAGTCGGGTAATCACAAGAGCCTCAGCGAATATTCCCTTTCATCTCCTGACTTCGCTTTTCACTTTGTCGCATAGTCTCATGACCTTATCGAATATTCCCTTTTTGTTCCCAGAATTAGCGATGAGCCCTTAGTTGCGATGTCACAGAATAGTAATGTTCCAAGTCACATAAAGAATGGGGCCCACCCTCAGTCATGAAGTCGCGTGAACAACTCAGTAGTCAGTGAAACATCTTCTGACTTCACGATTTACCTTGGGTCGCCTTGTCGCCAGAGCAGAATGATGACTCAGTGTTCCAGTGTGTAGAAAAGTAACCAATGGCCGTGTGACAGATGGCATATGGCGTGTGGATGCGGGCCCTCAGTTGGGTAATCGCCAGACGGAGGAGATGGATCATGTGACTTGGAGACTAAGTGTTTCTTTGCCTTCAGTCGCGGGATCGCAGAACAATTTAAGGGCATGCTCAGTTTTTTAGCGATTAAGTGGTGGCCATCCGATGCAAGGCTCAGAGGATCCTACGGTGGTCGCTAAGTCTGGTGAACAAGGTGCCCTATGTGAAAAGTACTCCCGACTTGGTGATTAGGGCAGTCGGGATGTCGCTAGAAAGACTAAGGACACATGCTGACTATTTTGAAAGGTCAAGGGGCTCGGTGCTGGGTTCTCCTGACTTGGCGACTAAGTGTTATCGCGTGGTCTTGGAATGAAAAGATAACATCTGGCGACAAGGAGACTAACAGTGACAATCTAAGGTGACAGTTAGGCGCTGGGTCACTAGAAGAATGGTGAGTTAAGGAATTTTCCTCGTGACTTTGATATTTCAGAGTCGGGATGTCGCTGGATCTAGACTCGGGTTAAACAAGAGTAAAATGATACATTGTCGCCAGGTCTGGAGATTTAACCAGGGTCAACGTCTGATGCTCACGACATAGAGACTAACGGTCAGTCGCAAGGTCGCAGGACTTTGAATTTGAATGGTTGGCGGCAGATTTGGCACTGTGAATGCTCGGCAGCCATGGTCCTGTGTGCTCGTGTTCCAGAATAATCAGAGGGGTTTTTTTTTAATTGCAGAGGGGCCATGCATAGAGAGTCTGTTGATCCCTGGATTAGATTTGTTTAAATGTCGGTGAAGAAAGGGAGATTCAGAGGTGTGGAAAGAGATACAGAGTCCAATCAGAAGTTATTTTTCTCAGTTGCAGTTGGCTAAAGGCATGGTCATGATCGAGGACTCATTGATGAGAAATTGAGCAGTGGCCGTCTGGGGTCACTTCTCGTCCTAGGAGGTCGTGATCAGTTGGTTAGCATTCATGGCAAGACTTATTTGCAGAGTAGGGCTGATGAATCCAGGTTGCGTGTCTACGGGCATGATCCAGTACAGGGATGGGCGAAAAAAGGAAAATCTGATCTAATCGATTCAATTGGTGCACATTTATGACCAGATTAGATTTTTTCCTAGGGTCAATTATTATATTGTAAATCTATAACCCTAGTTAGGTTTTGGAGCTCCTACCTACGTGCATTGGAGGTATTTAAAGTTTTTTGAGAGCCTTAGTGCTCAGATTTTGGCATTTTATAAGGAGAAGTCATTCTTCCCAAGAGCTATCTGAGGCATTCTTTCTTCCCTCTGGCTTTTACATTCTGTAATCTTCTCATTGATCATGCAAACTGTTGGAAGTACTTTGTGATAATTCTTCATATCCCTATGCTTCCTTGTGTGTATTAT
>MU224512.1:1067216-1082313 GCA_018584345.1 Thuja plicata
TTCAGCCCCTAGCAGTCTTGTCTCATTCCTACACCTAGTTGCAGAGAAGGATGTTTGTTTGCAGGTCATAGGTCGAGTCTTTTGTTCAGGCCTTCCTATGAAATACTTATGCAAGCCTATCTAGTGACTTGTGACTTATTAGACCTGATTCCTCCGTTGGTTTTATTCCTCTATACTGAGGTCCAAACCCTAAGTTCGGTGCATCACCTAGTAGGTAGTTTTCTTTCAGTCATTTCCCTTTCCATGCAATCCTTCTATCACTTTCCCCCTCAAGTTTTACTTTCCTATTTAAGAAGAAAATTAAGGTGATTATCCAAAAGGAACCAGCCTACAATCTGGAGGTCTCATCTCAGTTAGCATAGGTCCCACAACCTGCAGATGATTCCCTTGTTATACTGGATTATCAAGACCAAGAGAGCTTGAGATCAGAGGCGCAAATTTAGTGTATAACACTAATATTGCAATTTTTTTAAACCTGTGATGAGGTATTCCTCTCACACAGTAGTGATGGGGCTTCCCCAAGTGCTCCTATAGAAGAAAACCAAGAAGATTTTCCTAGCTCAACTTTTGTCACCAGCTGAAATGAAGACAAAACTAGCTCATCTACATCAACTAAGGGTAAAGAGACATATAGTTTTGTAGATAAAAATAATAAGAGTGATAAGTTAAGTGTTTAAAATAAAGAGAACAGAGGTTCGAACCCCTCTAGCATTTAAAATGTAATATTTAAAGAAACACATTATCAAAAAATGAATAAGTTGATGAATAAATTTTAGAAACAATGCAAAATCCATCGAAAGGGTGCCGAGAAATATTATGTGTTATTGTTTGATTTACCTCCTTCTCCAAAGTTACAAGGTAGGAAAATTAGTGCTCATTCAAATGAAAAGTATAATGCCCATTTTGTAAGAAAAAGTGACAATTTACCAAGGCAAGAAGAGGATAATGAGTTTTTAAAATGATTGTGCAAAGATGAGGAGGCTTTGAGTTCCCTTGTAGAAAGGGTCCAAAATGTGAGTACTGAAACACATCACTATGGAAAAGGTTTTCAAATCATGCAAAAAATGGGATATAAAGGAAGAGGACCCTTGGTAATAAGGAATAAAGGATTTCTAGAATGCATACAACCTTCTTGGAAATATAAAGGTGAAAAATTAGGAATAGGATACCAAGATAAAGAAAATGGTTTGAACAACTTCAAAGATTCTTAAGAACACATTCATATGCTGGATTCATAAAGTGAAGATGAATGTGGAAAATATGAATGAGATTCCTTATATAAGACTTATTTTCATGACAAGGACATGGATGTAATTCATACTTATGCTCCTACATCTAGTGCAAACCATTAACCAAGTGTTGACTAAGGATCAAGTTCTAATCAGGGGTTAAATAACTATCAAGAATAATATTTAAGACAAGAATAAAGTGGAACTCCTTGGGTGGGTGAAGCATGGGTACCTCAATGGTTAGAATAATTGAACATTAGGTTTAATAAACAAGCATTTTATCCATTAGAAATCTGAGAGAACTCAAGTGAGGATGATTTTGATCCCAGTTCTATGGAACACCTTGAGCAAGCCCATGTTATAGATTTGAGAAATAGTATATATGAACCTTATAATGAATTCATGTGCTTAAACCCAATGAATAAAAATTTACCCAATGAACCTTTATCTCTTATCCACCCCAAATTAATTGATTGGGACCTAGACAAGCCAAATGACATACTCTCTTTTCTCAATGACAATTTCTTGGCCCTATACCTAAATGTAGTTGAACCCTCTTTCACCAATGAATTTGATCAAAGCATAGAAGAGGAAGAAATGGGAAAATATCTCAATCCAAAATACAAAAAAGAAAAGACATAAAAAATGAAATGGTCTAGTAGTGAAAACTACAATGTGGCAGTACTAGACCCAAAAAAATTAAAAATATAGGATTTTTCCGAAGGTGAAAACCCAACTATGGAAACTAAGGAGGAGATATTGGACACCTTTCCAAAAAATGATGAAGAAAGATCTATATATTGATTGAATCAATAGAAAAGGTAAATATTGGGACCAAATCAGAACCAAGATTCATACAACTTACAGTTTGCAGTTTCCTTTACTCCAACAAAGCGATAATATTTCAACCGATTCTTTTAAGAAAAGAAAGTTAAATTTGTATGGTCTTATTCAGATATTCAAGGTTTAGATCTGAGTTTCATTATGCATCATCTAAATGTAAGACAAGGAGCTAAGAAGGTGAAAAAAAGGATAAGAAATATACATCCCCATATAGCCTTTCTAGTCAAATACAAATTGAAAATAATGTTAAAAGTGGGGTTCATAAGGGCTATAGTTTATGTTGAATGGATATCCAATATTGTTCTAGTTTCAAAGCATGAAAAATCAATTAGAGTATGCGCAGATTTTTGAGATCTCAACTTGGCATGCCCAAAGGATGACTTTCTATTACCTAGCATTGATGCTATAGTAGATTTGATGAAAAGACACTCTATGATTTCCCTTATGGATGAATTTAGTGGATATAACAGGATTAAGATAGCACCAAAGGATCAAGAGAAAAAAACCTTCACATATGTTTAGGGTACATTTTGCTGAAATGTCATTCCCTTAGGCTTTAAAAATGTTGGATCTACCTATGAAAGGGAAATGACCACAATTTTTCATGATATGATGCATACAATTCTTGAAGACTATGTGGATGATATCTTAGCTAAATCACATGAAAGGAAATATCATCTACCAATCCTCAAAAATATTTTGACAAGGTTAGAACAATTCAGAGTTAGGTTAAATCCTAAAAAGTGTGCATTTGTTGTGTAATCATGAAAGTTATTGAGTTACATAGTATCAAAAAAGGGAATAGAAGTTGATCTTGTGAAAGTTAAAGTTATCATAGACATGGATGCACTAAATAAATTTTTGATCTCTAAGTTTTTTGGTCTATTAATATCATACACTTAGTCATAATCAAGGCAGGTTGGTCGGGCATCACTACGACTGACCATCGCACTAAGGCTAAGACAAAGTAGTAGTTACTATCGATAAAAGTCAGAGGTTGTCGATTACTTAATAGATTTAGAGAAGAATGATTTATGAGTTTCATAGAAGAGTTATTTTTAGCGATAGCATATGGTTATGCCCACGGAGACAGTATTGATCGAGCACCAATGTTTTCCTATCTCGAGTAAGATAGTTTTTGTATATGTGTTTGGAATGGAATAAACACCAAGGTAAACCATTTTGGCCAAATTGTATGAAGAATTTAATGATCATGCACTAAGATTTAATGCATTAATTATCCATTATTTTTATTATCATGTATCCCTATGCAATCCATGCAAACAATAGAAAATAGGGATGCCTAAGAGGCTAAAGGTGATGAATCTAGATCGTTGATCTTGATCTAGATGCTTCATCAGTGATCTATATATGGGACACTTCAAAACCTAATCTATGTTGTGGGAATGTATATTTGGAGGTGGATGTGAAGTGAAGAGATCGGAGGTATATGCATATTTTTCATATCTAAAGTATTGACCAGCCAGAGTGACTGAGAAGAGCAGTGAAGGGCAGTACAAAGATAAATCAAATTGAGAGATCAGTTAAGAGTTTGAAAGAGGAGATTTTTTATCAACATTTGTAGTGGAAACCAAAGGATCAAGTACTAATCCATTCTAGCAACTGAATTAGGGTAAATATCTTAACAACGTGGTCCTAACAGGCCTTTGAAAATCTCTTAACCGAGTGCTTACTTTTTTGTAAGTTTAAATCCTTTAACAAGGAAGATTGTATAAGTATGTAAGATTTTAACAAGTAAGACCCCTCATAGGGTAGATCATTAGAAGTGATCAAAACATTGTAGCCCTAATAGGCACACTTTATTACAGTAGTAGTAAATATTTATGGGTTTCATCCCACCCCAATTTTACCTTCAAGTGTTTCTGGGTTACCAAATGTTTGTGTTATGTGTTTGTGAGTAGATGTTAGATATTTTATAGCATTTTAGTTTATGTTTAGGGATACATTATTGAATAAATTTATTTAGATTTGTTAGAAGTATTATAGATCTAATTCACCCTCTCAGTTATTTCTTTCCCATATTAGACTTCCAACAATTGGGATCAGAGCATTGTTATCTTAGAAGAGGTCTAAAAACTTGAGAGTTAAGATCTTGGAAATGGAGGCTTACAAGTTGGGAAAGGTCATCAGGCATCAGAAGATTGATATCTAGCTGGCACTACAACAACTTGAGAAAGTAAGAGAAGAATTTAGGAAATCCTTAAAATCTAGGAAACAATTGGCAACTCAGCTGAATGATACTCATTATAAAAAAGAGGACACTGAAGGTCTATTTCACAATACAGATTCCAAAGAAAGTAATTTGCAGAAATTTCATATCTATTGGAGAAGAACAACAATACAATGAAAGAACAAGTCAAAATTTTGAAGATAGAACAAGAAACTCAATCAATAACAATATGTAAGGTGATTGATCAGAAGAAGAAAGCCGAGGAAGACAAGACATTGGAAGAAGAAAACAAGAGACAAGTGGTTACTAGACTTGATGAAAGTACTAGTAATGTGTAGAAGCTCACAAAAAATTAGTTGTACATGGTCAACCAACTATTATTTGAAAATAAGAGATAAACATAATAGAAATTGAAATCATATATCTGAGATTTGAGAAAAATCAACTAAAAAATGAGTTGAGATCTGAAAGATAACTCACTAAGAGGATAATCAAACCAAATGAAGCCTTGAGATACTTTGAGGAACTAATGAGATCACAAAGGAGGAATAGTGACACATATGGAATTGGACATACTGAGCACACATCTTCCACTAAAGAAGGAGAATCATCAAGGAGTAGAGAATTGAGAAATTTAAAGCCGAAGAACATCAAACCTACATGTTATCATTGTGGGAAACTAGGTCACACAACAAACATATGCCAAAGAAAGAATAGTAAGTCAAATCGTAAACCTAAAATTATTAGATATTTCTTTAACTATAAGAAGCATGGATATCAGGCACATGAATGTAGGTCAAAGACTAGCAATACACCTACTTCACCTAGATTCCAAGGATAGTGCTACAATTTCCAAAAGTTTCATCATAGAACTCAAGATTGCAGATCCAATGCAAAATCAAAATGGACAACCAAGAAACAAGGCAAAGCACCAAGGAAAGGTAACACATTAAATTGAGATTAGAATACAAGGCACAATTATCATTATTACAGTGAATATGGTCATGTTAAAGAGAATTGTATAAGTACACACTTTAGAGGTAAATTTAAGATTTGGATGAATGGAAGTATGGTCTGCTATAGTTGCCACAAGATCATTCATACAAAGAGAGATTGCAAGATTACAGCCCCAACACCTACTGTTGATTAGATAAGGAATCAGATGAATCTAACATGGAGAAAGAAAGAAGATGCAAGTAGTAGTGGATCTAGTGAAGCCAAGATCACCCAATCCAATGATTCAGGTGATCACACTACTTAAAATTAAGTAAATGGGTATGTAAGGAATTGTTTTCCTAGATGCTATACTTTACACAAATTCCTAACATAAGATATATTAAATTCCATATCTACATAAGAAATGATGAATTAGGATAGATTTGGGACAAGAAATGAGCAAAGAATTGATATGAATAATTGATGCCAAGCATCAGTATCAATATATGCTGAGTTCACATATAGACCAAGTTGATATGTCGACTGAGCATCAGTAGTGACCGAGTCACTATTCTACCTGAGTGATAGTGTGTGATAACTAAGATATTTAATCAGGGACTATTGTTATCCACCTACCATTGCAAGAAGCATTTATTGAAGACCTTATTCGACTGTGAGGGTAAGTAATGAATTTAGGAATTCATTCTTCATTTATTATAGCAATTAGAGTTTTCAGAGCATTTCAAAAGAAGATTCAAGAGAGATTTGAACATAGTTTGAAGAGATTACACCTGTGTATCATTGACAAGTGTTGATAAGGTTGAAGACTCGTTGTTGTTGAGTTACCCAGGACCTATTTTTTGAACCCAAATTTGAAGAAATGATAGCCACTTCATCTACTGGTGTGAAAATAGAAGACAAGGAATTGAAGAATGTTTAGTTGGTCAAGAGTGACACTTGTGCACCATCAAATTTATGATTTGTTCCTTAAAATGTGGTAAAGGGAGATCCCATAGGATCCTTGTCATGAATCTCGCCTAAGGTACTCATGATCCATGATGCACAAGCCTGTTACATGTGAAAAATTGGATAATTTGGAGACTTTGAGTTGAGGGAAGCGTACAGTAAGCTATGCAAAAATTGGGGCATTGAAATCTGATCATCAACACATTATTGACAAAGGGTTAGTTTGTACCTTAGACTTCCCACAAGACTTCAAATTCAAATAGATCAAGATAGTGTTAAGCATAATACATGATATGAGTCTATGGATAGAGAATTGACCACTAAAAATAAAAAAAGACATCATACACTGAGTTACTGGTTACTCTATTGTGCAATGCAAGAGGACCATGTGCTATCAAAAAAAGGAAGACATAGAAAATTTCACTCTTCTGAGTGGAACAAGAGAGGAATGATAGTCTCTAAAATCAATGATCCTTAAATTATTTCAGATTCAAAGTCATTACACATTGGTTTTACCAATTGAGAAGATTGGATAGTTTTCCATTTGTAGCGATTGAACATATAGAATAAATAGTGAAGAAGGATCATACTTATGATCTTGACGAGCTGTAGATGACTCAACTTGTCAAGAACCTATCAACAATTAGGAAGGAAAAGAAATCTATGTGTAACTTCATATCCTTAATAGTCTGTATATTTTTCTATGTTAAAAATACTTTTCCTTCTATGGAGATGTAGTATGGAGTCAGGATAGATTGATAAAAATATAGATAAATTAATTCATACAATAGTTAGGAGAGAATTTTGACACTTTCATGGGAAATTATTTTGTGGATTTCATGAAAAAGATGAGATTAAGGAGCAGAATCCTAGTATCACTAGTTGAGAAGCATTATGATGATGTTTTCTTTCTAGTTGATACGGATAACACCTATGTACAAGTTGTAGTACCGAGGGTAGCATGGATAAGGCCATTACATTATGAAGTAAACATAGATGAAACATCTACAACAATCATAGCTCTACTAACAAAGGCAGTTGATAAGATGGCCAAGATATTTGAAAACTATGATGAAGCTAAATCAATGATAGCCATAGATTTGAAAGGTGCAACAATGGAGAGGAAGAGAAAGAAAATTGTAAGGAATCTTGATAAGATGTTAGGACAACAAGAAGAGGAAGATGCACTAGTACAGATCACACAAGGTCAAGATGAGGACCAATCTAGTGATTCTGAGGGAAGTGAAGAATATTATGTGGAAGTAGATAATAATGTTAAGAAAGTGATGGTTTCTGAGCCAACCAAGAAGAGGATTTGAAAGGGAAAATCTACTCCTCCTGCCACATCTTGACCGAGAACCAGGGAATCCTCAATTACTATATCAGTCGCGCCACCAAATAAAAATTTGGTAAAGATTGTTGAAGGGGAAAGCTCAAGGAAGAGAAAACAAGTTCAAACTAAATCTGAGCCAAGCCACCCTAAGAGGAAGCCAATGAGAAAATACATTATGGGAAAAGATGAAGAAGATGAAGAATTGAAAGAAATCAAGGACATCAGCAAATTCAAAGTCTCTACACGCAAACATACTACCAATTTTGATGAGATTTGTCACAACATGAGGAATTCAGCAGGTTTGTCATGTTTAAAATTTTTTAAGTTTGAAAAAATAATTAAAGTTGATAAGGGGGTATGTGCAGGATCATGGTATGCCAAAAAGTGACGATGTGAAAAGAAGTCTTGATTGGTAGACTGATTGAAAAACAACTATAAATTTCAAATGGTATAACATTTTTTTAAATATCCAAAATATTTCACATTCTATGCTTCACCTAACACAAGAAAAAAAGAAAAAAAAATCAATTTGATAAATTTTAGACTAAGTTAAGGTGGTCAAACACAAGAACTTTTATATTTTGGAAATTTTTTAGAATAAAAATCATAATTAATTATTTACTTGGAAAAAATTAGAAAAAAATATGCGTCACATCCGGACATGAGTCTAATACTTATATCTAGAATATTGTAAAAAAATATTATCATATGATTATGTTTAAGGTGGTCAGATATACACCTACTTCTTATCTTTTTAGTCCTGGTTGATACACTGATTGAAAAATAAATATAAATTTCAAATGGTATAATATTTTTGAAATAAAAAACTTAAGTCCCACTCTATGAATTACCTACTACAATAAAAAAATTGAAATTTTTCATTTTGATGAAGTTTAGACTAAGTTAAGGTGGTCAGACACGAGATTTTTTATATTCTAGAAAAGTTGTAGTAGAAAAATCATAATTAATTATTTACTTGGGAAATAATTACAAAAACTTATGTGTCACATCTGGACATGATTCTACTACATATATCTAGAGTCTTTTAAAAAATTATTATCATTTGATTGTGTTTAAGGTGGTTAGACATACACCTACTTCTTATCTTTTTCCTGAAATTTTCATACTACCGCATTAAAGTTTCAAATTTTTACCATATAGAATAATTTTTTTTAAAAAAGGGCTAGTTTCTTAGAAACTAAATTCAATTTTCTATAGATTCTCTTCTTACATATTTTTGATATAATATTGATACCTTGTTCCAATTTTTATGTAAACTTGCCTAACCCTGATTTTCTAAATTTTCATCGCCACTTAACGACCTGTTTGGCATACCATGATCTTGCACATACCCAAGGAAAAGATGGAAGAAAAACTGATGGATATGTTAGTTTCATATAAGATGACACCATTGGAGATTAGGAACTTAGTCCCTAAAAAACTAGCAGTTAAAATTGATGAGAGATGACAAGATGCCATTCTGATAGAAAGGCAGATCCAAGAATGAGCATTAGCTCACATTATGCCTGAGTTTACAAAGAAGAAGAGAGAAAAATTCATGGACCAATATAGGAATAGATTAATTCCTAAATTGAGAGCCTATTATATACTAAATAATGATGTAGAAGGTGTTGTATAGCAAAGCCAAAGGATATGGAAGATTATCTTCAGACTCATAGTGGACAAAAATAAAGATGAAAGCACATCAAGACATGTCAAGCTTGACAACAAAGAAGATATTGATGAGCTAGATAATGCAGAGGATGAGATGAAGGAAGATGTTGAAGATGAGATGAAGGATAAGGTTGAGGAAGAAAAAATTTAAAATTTTACCACTGATGAGGTAACACAAGGTTTCAATGTCGAGGAACAAACTAAAGAGACACTCATAATTCCAGATTCACCTACAGAGGCAAACCTTGAAGTCAAGGAAGAAGGAGATGAAAGGAGAGAAGATTGCATTGGATTTCTACAATTCACGTGAAGGACACATAGAGGGGACCAAGACTCTTGAAACCAAGGAAAACATAGGAACCTAAGGAGAAAGAAGCTATTCATGATTTAGTACAATTACCTAATGTTACTCCTTTGGTACTTATATGGTTTAAAAATGGAAGCTCTTCCATTTAGGACTGGTTTAGCCTTCTGAGTAAGTGGTTTGGGGTCATGTCAAATTCCTTGGATATGATTTTTCCCCTGTCCTACCCTATTTTCCACTTCTCTCCTACCTATTTCTGGTATCCTTCTTTGAGATTTTGAGGTTCTTGACCTCAAGGTCAAGGTTAAAATTCTTGGTCAAGGTCAAAATCAACCTTGACATAGGTCAAGGTTGACCACGTCCTTGACCAAGTTCAGGTTTGACCTCGACCCTGAGCCACAGTCTAAATTTTAAATTTCAAAGATTTCTGGATGTCAGGGTTTGGAAAGAATTATTTCCCACTTCCCGGTCGTCTATTTCAAGCTTCAAAGTGGTGAATCTTAAAAATATATTTAATATAGGTCAATTTATTGGGGTATGAGCCTAATTGGAATTTATTTCTCATATGTCAGCCTCTCTAAAAGTGTGTGTCGTAGACTAGTATATGATGAAGCCTTCTCATCTAATTTATAATAATGGGAATCTACACATAATGGAAGGATAATATAGACATAATCTATCAAACTGACCATCTACTATCAAGCATTCAAGATTTCAAGCATTCAAGCATTCAAGCATTCAAGATTCAATTCATCAAGGAGATCCATTAGTAGCCATTAAATGATTGAAGCTCCATGGAGCCTTCTTGTTGAAGATTTCTCCATCCATATCCATTCAAGCTTCTTCCTATTCCAAGATCCATTCAATATTGGTGTTGAAGATTTAAAGGTAATTAATTTGAGACATCCAACATCCTATAATTATATATCCATTTGGAGCATCCATACTTGTAGATTCAAGGATTTGATTGCTCCATAAGGATTTCAACACAAGCAAGGTGAATTATTATATTTACTTTGTTTATTACTACAATTTCAATTCTATTTAAAGGTTAATTCCAAAAATAGGGTTTGACCAAGTAAAAGCCCTGATCCAAACAACAAAAAACCCTTTTTCTTGTAGGTACATGTACAAAACTGGGAATTACAGAGTAGATTCAGATACCCTTTTTGATAAAATTTTAAGATCAACAAACATATTTTTTGTCAAAGCATTGCATGTCAAGGTCAACATAAAGGGGTATAATTTTTCCCTTGTATTTGGGTCAAGGTTTAACTTTCTAAAAAAAGAAAATGTTTTTTGAATTTTCTCCATCTTTGTGTTTCCAGGCTAGGGCAGGTTGCAGAATTTCTAGAAACTCAGTACAGACACCAGAATTTTTTTTCCAGATCTGCTATATTTTGAGGTTAGTATCTGTCTTCAATTCCTTTAAATTAAGATTGTAACCATTTTATATCTATTACACACTCTCCTCAAAAATGGAATGAAAAGTTTTCATCTTTCATCTTATTTCTACTCGATTGATTCATTTGTGCATTGACCATTTTCTTGTGGTTAATCAATTTGGATCTTTCCTTTGTGAATTTGGGGCTAAGAGGGGAATCTTACCTTCCCCAAATTTTCATATGTAAGGGGGTATTTTTTAGATGTGCAATTCTCTTTTTCTGATTAGCATCTTCACACATCTATTTTTTCTCTTTACATTTTGGTGAGCTCGCTTACGATAACTTTTTCTTTTGTGGTGTTAGATTTACATTTCATGTTAGATATTACATGCATACTAGGTTATCCTTCTTTTATGTTCTTTCATTTACATTTCAAAAATAAAAAAAATCATATAAAGAAAAAATACCAAAACATTGATTTGTTCATACCTTGTGTGTTCCTAATTTAGTTCATTTGCATTGCATTGGTGTATGAGTTTTACTACCTTTAGTCCTACTTATAATATCCTAGTTACAAGAAGTGGCAGACTTATGAGTTCCTTTGATCCTGAGTCTTTCTCTCCTTTCCTTAGGATCCTGGATGACAATTTGATTACTCATGATTCCAATCCTTCTATGGAGCATAACTCTTCTCACTCATCTCTTGATGAGGATGATGCTTTAAGAGTTCCTCTTGAACAAGTCCAAAAACTTTCAAATGAACTTGATAAAATGGGAAATTGGCTTATTCAAGAAAACCATGATCAAGTTTCTATTCAGGATATAGAGGCCCTTAATAAATTCCTTCATGATAGTGATCAAGGTGTTAATTTATTGTGTGGTATCACTCATTTTGTGCATTAAATGTCAAACCTTTAGTTCAAGAAGCTCAAGAAATAGGATTTTCTCCTCTCTATCACTAGTGTGGAACCTTCTTCCATTACTTTACCTAGAATCTACTTACACTCCTTCTGTAGTGGCTACATCTCTTCCATATTGAAATCTTCTAGCTTTGAATCTTCCACTTCCATCTCTTCCTATGAGTGTTCCACCAGCATCTCTACCTACCTCACAACCTTCTTACCATAGTGTTCCTTTTATCTATTGCAACTCTCTTCCAACTATGGTTCCAAGTGTTCCACCAGTTGTGTCTTCCATTTCCGCCACTTCCTACACTTTTCCTAGTGTTCCTAATGTTTCTATGCCTCCTATTTCTTCTAATAATATCACAATAATTAGTCTGGCTCAAATTTTGTCCTCTTTACAACAACAAATTGCATCCTCAACTCAATCCAAGTTTAGTATTCCTATATGTGACATGGGTAGTCCTTTATCCCTAGACATTATTCATGCAACTGTCCCTTAGCAAGCTGATATGCCTCATCTTGAGAATTACAATGGTAAGGGAGATCCTATCACTCATGTTAAAACATTTCAAATACCATGTAGTGACTATTATCATGACCATAGGATTTTAGCCAAGTTGTTTGCTATAACGTTTCATGATAAGGCCTTGCAATGGTATTGTTCAAAACTTGCTAATGTCTTTATCCAACAGTTCCAAAATAACATTGGTTTGCAAGTGTCCTTAACTAATTTGATGCATTGTAAAAAAATTACTAAAGAAAAATTAACTGAATTTATTGGTAGATTTAAGCATTTGTATGCTCAAATTTATTATCTTGTTCCTGATATTGATATTCAACATATGTTTATTTCAAATTTGCAAAAGAATATTAGAGATAATATTCTTCTTACTGAATTTACCTCTTTTAAAAAACTTTGTGCAATGCTTCATCATTATCAATTACAAGTGAGTTAATTTGAGAGAAACACTCCAATGGCTCCTATTCAGGTTGATAAGTGTGATGATGCTCCTAATCGCAACAAGTTTCAGAAACGTAAAAACTATGTCAAGGTAAATAAGAAAGAAAATGCAGTTTCTGATTAAGTTGTTGGTGCATCCAACAATGTCACTTCTGTATCCACTGCTTTTCGTATAAATCATATGTTTACTCCTATTTTTTAATCTTTATATTATATTATGATTAAGTTGTTGAATGCTAATATGATTACTTTCCCTCCTATTTGACCACTTCTTCCTACTACGATGGCATCCAAATCCTTTGATCCCAAAGCCTTTTGTCGATACCATCGTCAGACTGGCCATGATACTGCGAAGTGTTATTCTCTAAAACATAAGGTTCAAGACTTAATTGATTATAATGCTTTATCTGTTGTTAATTTTGATGGTAGTGGGAACAAATTTGTCTCTCCTCTAATCAAAACCTCCAAATCAATATGAAGCCTTTGCCTACATATGTACTAATACCAAATTGTTCAACCATCTTCTATGGATATTTTTTATCATTAAAAGATGGATGATCTCTATCATATTGTTAACCATGTGTTGAATGTTGTTTTGTCTCAACTTGTAACTCCACACTAGGCTCAATCTCAACCTCCTATTCAAGTTCCTCTCCGTCAACCTCAACTTCAAGTTCCACCTCAACCTAAGCCTGAACTAAAACCTCAACCTAAACCTTGAAAACAACCTAAGAATAAAAGACCTAGGGAAATCTTGATCACCTTTGATGATTCTGAAACTATTAAAGCTCATGATGGTCCCCTCTACATTTATGCTAGGATTTCTAAGATACCTATATGTGGTTTTCTTTTTGATCCTACATCATTAGTCAATGTCATTACTGAAGAAAACCTTTTTTAGAAGAACTTACAACGTGATTGTTATAATACATCTAATGTATGGATTTAAGCTTGTAATGGTTTTCTATATCCATAATTTGGATCTATTAACTTGGCAATTGAACTTTGCGATAAAGTTGTGGACACTACCTTTGTTTTTTTCCCTACTTCTGATCAGTTTCAAGTTAAGCTTGGTTTGCCTTGGTTGACTGCCATGCATGCCATTGGTTCTCCTCTCTATCAGTGTATTAAGTTCATTCATGATGAAGAAGTGAAAACAATTAATCATAGTTTATATAAACCTTCTAGGCCCACAGATTATGCTACCCTTGACTTATTTTGGCCTTCATTACCTAATTCATTTTCTTCTTGGTACTTGATAACCTTTTTCACTCATATCAAGCCTATAAACATTACAATATTGTTGAGTTAAGCATGCCTCAGATGGATCTTAATCATGGTCTTTTGCCTATGCCTTCCATACCTCCTTTATCCATTGCTTCTAGTTGTATTAATAAAGCTCCTAGTGTTCCTTTTCAGCCTACTGAGAATCCTACTAATCCTCCTATGGAACCTATGAAGGAACCAGTTTTTGCTCTTCCTAGTTCTCAACATATTTCAAACAAGACAAAAAGTAACCGATCTTCCAATGAACATCGTAAGAAGTGTCTAGCTCAAGATAAGGCTTGTGCCTCTATTCTTAAAGGTTATTTACCTTCTTTTGATAAGCCTATACCTAATATGTTGGAAGAAGTTAATGTTAATATTAATGTTAAGATGAATGATTATGATGATTCTATTCGTATCTTAGATTCTATTTTGATTAATCTTGATGAAGAAGATACTCTAAATGATCCTATTGCTGCTAATGATAAATATGAGACTATTGATATTGATACTAATTTACCTTATATGATTTCAACACAATTGATAACTACACCTAGTATCAAACATCGTGATTCTCAAGAGGATCCTTGTTTGGAACTGGTTATTATTCCTACTATGTTGGATATAGTCCCTCTCGTGAGTTTCCCACCTTCTCTAAATGATATATACCGAGATGGGGATAGTAGGTGATGTGCTTGATTGGCTTGTCCTCCATGGTAGACTTTTATGTGTTTTCCTGTTGTATTGTACTTCTCCCGTAATATGTTTGATAAATGTCTGCGAGATTATTTTATACAACCCTTGTTACTTTGTTGGTGCAATGTGATAAAGGAATCAAACCTATTGTACTATTCCTCTACATGTACCTCTATTCCTCTATATGTTGTTTTCATGTTATGTTGTACCTATGCTATTTTCATAAATGTTTTCCTTGTGTAGTCTGCTTGGATTTGCAATATGGTAGAACTAATTATTTTTGGTCTCTATTTTGTGGTCCAAAAAGACTCTTCCTTGTAACTATTGCATTTTATTTCCTCCATTGTGATTGTATTTTTACTTTCTTTGGGGCATGATGTCAATTATATATATATATATATATATATA